>JAXGGA010015933.1:0-27861 GCA_038373865.1 Uloborus plumipes
TTTTTAAGTTTCCGTAGTTCAATTCATACAAACAATGCCCTTACTATAGCAACTGGCTTAATTTTCTAAGACTTATGTGCGCACAATTTAGCATAGTGCTCTAAGGAATTTCCTTATTTTAATCGTAAAAAAAGTCCTGAATAAAGAAGTTACTAATTTCTAAAATAGTGACCAATTTAATAGTGTCCACCGAGCAAAAATGAGAATTTTTGAATTAAAAAGAGAATATGAATTCATAAAGATGGTCAAGTTCTAGGATGAAGTAAAAAAGTGAGTTAAATCAATGATTTTTATTAAAAAAAATCATTTGATTTAAATTGCAATTTAAATCACTGATTTAAATCATTAACACCCTGAAAATTACTATCAGCATTGTTTGAAACACATTAAAGGAAAATTACTAGAGACAAACCACACATTTTAAAAATTTATATTTAATACACATTAATGGTTACAATTGTAAAATTTTTGAAAGAAAATAGATACCTCATTCGAGTTAAGCTCAATAGATGTTTCAATTTTGTACACTTTTTTTTTTAATTCAGCCTTTACTACAGAAACTACATCTAAAGTTCCCATGTTCACATCAGATGAAAATTTCACCGAATTTATGAAATTTGCCTTGAACAGTTTCGAACCTGCAATGCTGCACTTCAGAGCAGAACTAGCTCCATTTCCACCATTTACATCGTTGACTTTTAAAATGTATTCAGAAACATGGGCTTCTGAAAAACCTCTTAAAGGTAGAGGGCAATCAAATATTGTACTCGTCATTTCAAAGATTTTAAATAGAAAAACAGCAAAAGAGAAGAAAATGAAACGAAAATTGGAAAATCAATAACTTACATTATTACATAAAGCAAAAAGAAAAAAGAATCAACAAGAGAAATTTAAAAATTAGTTAACGTTCAACAAAACACAATTCAACAAAGCTAATAACAAAATAAACACACAAAAACAAAAATAAACAGAAACAATAAAAAGTATAATAAGGTAACAAAAATAAGTAACAGAAAATTAAAAAAAGAGTAGCAAATCTAAACAGCGTCGAGAGAGAGAGAGAAATCGAGATCGATTACACAAACTACGTTGAGTTGTCCAGAAATGTAAACAAAGCTGACGCGGGTCACGTGATCCGTGAGTATGACGTCACACGAATAGACCCCATTCACCAGCACGATTTTCATCACTCTCTCAAATCTCATCTCGATTATGGCAGGAATTCAAGTGAAACAAGCGATCGCATATTGCAATCGCTACTGGAAGTGAATTACATTAGAACGTTTCTTGATAAAAACATCGTGACGTCAGCGTGACGTTTGCCTATGAAAAACGAGCTAGATAAAACGTCACAGCCTACTTGGCGAATAAGAGGAGATCGCTGACTGCTTGTGAGCTCTTATTGGCTCCACCCGTAGTGACGTCAGTGCGATTAGCATTTATAGCGATTGCAACTTATCCAAATTTTGGAATTTGCGATTGCAATGGTGAGTTGCAATCGTCCGTGTTTCACTTGAATTCCTGCCCAAGGCAGGGATTCAAGTGAAACAGGCAATCGCAAATTACAATCGCGACTGGAAATGAATTACATTAGAACGTTTCTTGATAAAAACATCGTGACGTCAGCGTGACGTTTGCCTATGAAAAACGAGCTAGATAAAACGTCACAGCCTACTTGGCGAATAAGAGGAGATCGCTGAGCGCTTGTGAGCTCTTATTGGCTCCACCCGTAGAGACGTCATGCCAATTTAAGTTGATGATAATGTAATTCACTTCCAGTAGCGATTGCAATTCGAAGCGATCGCAGTGCTGTTTCACTTGAATCCCTGCCTAAAATCGATCACTATCTTCTACTACTTACCCCAGCAGCACCAGAACGTTCAAATTTGGTGCAAAAATGGTGTTATTGGTCAAATAACGGTGCTAAGTGTCCCTTGAACGTTATATTCGACGTGCAAAAACAGTAATATTATCACGGTGTCATTTCAGTGCTTGAAGAACGTGATGTTTGACGTGCAAAAACAGTAATATTATCACGGTGTCATTTCAGTGCTTAAGGAACGTGATATTTGACGTGCAAAAACAGTAATATTATCACGGTGTCATTTCAGTGTTTAAGGCACGTGATATTTGACGTGCAAAAACAGTAATATTATCACGGTGTCATTTCAGTGCTTAAGGCACGTGATATTTGACGTGCGAAAACAGTAATATTATCACGGTGTCATTTCAGTGCTTAAGGAACGTGATATTTGACGTGCAAAAACAGTAATATTATCACGGTGTCATTTCAGTGCTTAAGGAGGTGCTTAATTTCTCAGAATTGAGGTCGTGAATTACTGCTTTTTAGAAAGGGGGGAGGAATCATATCTGCAGAAACTTTAAGTTTTATCCTAAACAACTCTTTCTCCCAAGATCCTAATCAGCAGGGGTGCCCATCCCCCCCAAGCTCAATGGCGCAAATCCCCCCCAAAATTTTTCACAACCCTCTTTTTTATTTATTTTCTTTAAAGTGTTACTTATTTATTTTTTAAAAATGTTATTTTTTATTTTTTAAAAATGTTATTTATTTATTTTTTAAAAATTATTTGTTTACCTATTAATTTTTTAAAAGTACTAATTATGCGCAAAATATAATCGCTTTTTCCCCTTCCAGACATTCAAAGCACACACATGACAAAAAAATAAATTAATAAATAATAATAACAATAAAGAAATAATTTAAATTAAAAAAATAAATTAATAATTTAAATTAAAAAAATAAATTAATAATTTAAATTAAAAAAATAAATTAATAATTTAAATAAAAAAGATTAGCAAATAATTTAAATTAAAAAAAAAATAAATAATTTAAATAAATAAATTAGTTTTAAAAAATCCCCCCCCCCAAAATTTTGATGGTGCAACTTGCGCCATAATCCCCCCCCCCCTGTGGACACCCCTGCTAATCAGATTTGCATGCATTTCAGTAAAAAAACATTATATTCATACTAATAAAATGATATGATTTATGGCGCCTCCTGCAGAAAAATTTTCTTTTAAAGTATTATTTTTCTCCCTCGATATGATCAAGTAGCGTCTAGTGGTTAGCGTGATCAGCTGGAAGCGCAAGGGACCCGCGTTCGAATCCCGCGGAATGAATATATTAAATTCAAAGTAATTAAACAATCAATAATTATTAAATTAATTAAGTAATTAAATAATTAAAACCAAGATGGCGACGATCATGGATCAAAAATGACGTCACGGGTAAAACACGTCACAGCTCCGGATAGTAGGGTGTACGTTTTTGGCTGGGGAGCACTGAAAACAAACGTATTTCCAGAACCTAAATATAACCTACCATTCCACGTTCAAAACTGGGACAAAAAAAGGTGGTCAACACCAGATTTCGACGTGTCATATTACCATCGATCGATGAGACACATAGACGTTGACAACACGTGCTGCGAGAACGTGTTTTGAACGTGCCGGCTGGTGCGCTCTGTACGTGTTGCAGAACGTGTTTTTAGAGTCCTATATGAATACGTAGTATTCAGAGTAGCGACAACAGCCGAGTTCGAATAGGACAACCTATTACAAGCAGAAACGGGGTTGCCGTGAAGCTGCAAGTTTGGCTTCGTACTCGCCCAAGGGTTTCATTTCTAAAAAATTGTCACAAACGGTGTGGTGTGACGGTGAGCGTGAACAAGAGCAGGAGAGGTCTTAAGCTTTACACGAATGCGATAATGCGTGATGTTGGTAATTTGTTCGAATTTGATTTTAACTTTAATAAAAGCAAAAGGTTAGCAGTATTTAAAAAGTATTTCCTCGAACTCAAACCTCTGAAAAACGATTAGTGTTCCAATGTAATGATACTCTTAAGGTTTTAAAACAGCGAAAACTGTATTTGCATTTAATTGATCCAAAGAAAAGGAAGAAATAAAAATAGTAGGTGACTGAATACTAACTAGTAAATAAATTCATCGCGCGTTTTTGTTTTATTATTAAGTTTACCATCAGGAAGATTTTTGAGTACAACAATATTTCGTTCTTGATATCAAAAGCTAAAAAAAAAAAACTGTTATTTATTTTTTTAAATCTAGATTTCAATCTATCTTAAATGTTTCACAGTTGAACAAAAAATAAAATTAAAATATGAGTAGGAAGAAATTTGAAAGAGTAATTAATGCAATAGTATCCACTCAATAATGTGATCACTTCCAGAGAAAGTGATTTTCATAAATTAACGACTGACTATTCAGAAAAAATTTCTAAATTAAGTTTTAAAAAAAATTAAAAAACACATTTTGAGTTTAAAAATAGAACGAATAAACTCTTATCTTATTTTCATGTGTGTAATACTGTCATAATATTATCTTGTTACAATTTTGTAAATTTAATTCATGTGAATCAACTACAAGGCTCCAATATCAGTTTGTTTTTGTGTAAATATCTAGTAAGTTTTTGATTAATGTAGAAGTTGCAGTGATACTTTGATCAGTTTTCCCAGACTCAAAAACTCTCAAAATGTAAGATATAATACAGATTTTTTGTAAAAAAAAATCTAACAGACGAAAGTGTTGTCTGGTCATTAAAAAAAAAAAAACATTTCTATTTTAGAAACCTGATAACATTAAGCAATGTGATAATTTTGACATTCATACAAATGAATAAACTCTGGACCAAGTGAGTATGAAAAAAATAAACCGTGATCACATTAAGAGGAAACTACTGTTTCAGAAGCATATATAGAAGGTTTAAACAAGGTAACCTTTCTCCCCCTCCCCTAGGCATTTCAGTCGCTCAGCGGGCACTTATGGTTCAAAGATTAATTTGTATAAACTTGAGAACTAAAATTATTTTAAGAAGAGGTAATTTTCATTTTCAGTCAGATGCACGTAAAAATATTCAGCAATTAATTAAGTGTTGGGGGGGGGTGCAATTTAAGGTATTACAAATTTTGAACACATAGGAATGACAAAGAACTGTATCTATTATTTTATATTTATTTCTCTGCATTATACATCACACAAAAATTTTCAACAATGTTTACACATCAAAACAATACTGGATAAAAGTTTAGTAGACAAAGTCAAAACCATTCAGAGCACCAATACAGGACTTTTAGATAAATTCAATTTTTGTTGGAAAAAATGTTTATAACTTATATTAACAGATATTTCTAAAACAATTTAGTATGAAGAAAATTTATTTGTGCAATACGTAGAGTATTCAGTTCACTGGCACAAATGTTACAACATTAAAAATCTTTATTAAAGTAAGATTGATCAACACTTTATTGCACAAAATTTACAAATAACTTCAGATACTTGTTTCGAGTTTCAAGAAACCCTCTTTTCAATGCAACGGAAGTATGGGCTTTAGGATGACAATTCGTCATTTTTTGCTTTAAGTATGCCTAAACTTTATTTAATTTTCAGAATTTCCTACATTTTCATGCAATAAAAAAAACACTGAAACCAATTTCTTCATGAGCTATTAAAATAAAATACAGAGTACCAAGACAGGATAGTGCGGCTATAATTTTTTGAGGCAAGCTTATACTCTTAATTCAGATAAAAGCATGGGGCATGGGCCCAGTACCGAATCTGTAGCTTAAGTTACACGAATCAAGTTACACTATGCAATCTGTGTCGTCACGATTAGTCCTTGATGTACATCCAGCAAACCATGGCAATAGATGTTCTGTTGTTCACCGAGATGGGATTTCCATGCCAATAGCCTATGCATAAATAATTTAACAATAAAATTCATTTTCATAATGATTTTACATCATGGGCGTCGCTGCCTGCTGAAGATTGGGGGGGACTTTTGAAAAATTGAAATGCTAGGAAAAATTCATTTTTTTTAAACATGTTTGGCCCTTGTAAAGACCAATGAACATTGCAATTTTCGAATAGCGATCACAAGGAGTCATATTCTGACCTGTCGCGGGGGGGGGGGATTGACGCCCCCCCCTCATTAATTTCAAACGCATCTTAAACACAGAGGGAAAAAATGGGTTCAGCTTCTTTTCTAAGAGGGAAGTCATAACTAGATCAGAGAGTTGCGAATGTGTTCCTAATCATAAATATATTATTAACCAAGAAATAAGAGGGTACGGTTTCTCCCCCAGAAAGTTTTTCGAATTTGTGGTCTTAAAAATGCATTTTAGACGATCTTTGGTAATGTTATGGGAGAAGAGATTGAGGGCTCTCTTCTGTCCATTTTTCGATATCGAAACGTTAAAAACTCCATTATTATCTTTGATTGTACTATGGAAAGCGGGGATGGGGGATTTTTTCAAAATTTTATTGCTAAAAACGCAATTTTAGATTATCTTTGCTAATAATACGCAGATTAGATATCCGAGCTACCTCTTTTCGGAAAATTGTTTAAATTACAGTCTTAAAAATGCATTCTGAACAATTTTTACTTTCTTCTATATCTTAATATATAAAAATTACGTGTCCCTGTGTTTGTGGCCAATGGACTCCTCAGCTACTGAACCGATTTTAACCAAATTTTACACGCAGTTTCAGTTTGGTCTAACTTAAATGATAGGATAGTTTTTATCTCAATTTAGGACCGCAATATATTTTTTATTGCAAATTCTGTATTTCGCTACCAGCTTTTCTGTGTTCTTGGCTAAGCCTTTTTACTAAGGCTCTTTTGACACCTCGATGGCTGAGCGACATAAAGCACACGTTCTGGCAGCTTCTGGAGCGCAGTAAACAGGTAATAATCTTTCTTATCTTAATATATAAAAATTACGTGTCCCTGTGTTTGTGGCCAATGGACTCCTCAATTACTGAACCGATTGTAACCAAATTTTTCACGCAGTTTCAGTTTGGTCCAACTTAAATGATAGGATAGTTTATATCTCAATTTAGGACCGCAATGTATTTTTAATTGCAAATTATGTATTTAGCTACCAGCTTTTCTGTGTTCTTGGCTAAACCTTTTTACTAAGCCTTTTTACTAAGCCTTTTTTGACACCTCCATGGCTGAGCGACATAAAGCACACGTTCTGACAGCTTCCGGAGCGCAGTAAACAGGTAATATCTTAATATATAAAAATTACGTGTCCCTGTGTTTGTGGCCAATGGACTCCTCAATTACTGAACCGATTGTAACAAAATTTTGCACGCAGTTTCAGTTTGGTCCAATTTAAATGATAGGACAGTTTTTATCTCAATTTAAGACCGCAATGTATTTTTAATTGCAAATTATGTATTTAGCTACCAGCTTTTCTGTGTTCTTGGCTAAACCTTTTTACTAAGCCTTTTTACTAAGCCTTTTTTGACACCTCCATGGCTGAGCGACATAAAGCACACGTTCTGACAGCTTCCGGAGCGCAGTAAACAGGTAATATCTTAATATATAAAAATTACGTGTCCCTGTGTTTGTGGCCAATGGACTCCTCAGCTACTGAACCGATTTTAACCAAATTTTACACGCAGTTTCAGTTTTGGTCTAACTTAAATGATAGGATAGTTTTTATCTCAATTTAGGACCGCAATATATTTTTGATTGCAAATTATGTATTTAGCTACCAGCTTTTCTGTGTTCTTGGCTAAGCCTTTTTACTAAATATTTTTTGACACCTCCATGGCTGAGCGACATAAAGCACACGTTCTGGCAGCTTCTGGAGCGCAGTAAACAAGTAATAATCTTTCTTATCTTAATATATAAAAATTACGTGTCCCTGTGTTTGTGGCCAATGGACTCCTCAATTACTGAACCGATTGTAACCAAATTTTGCACGCAGTTTCAGTTTGGTCCAACTTAAATGATAGGATAGTTTATATCTCAATTTAGGACCGCAATGTATTTTTAATTGCAAATTATGTATTTAGCTACCAGCTTTTCTGTGTTCTTGGCTAAACCTTTTGACTAAGCCTTTTTACTAAACCTTTTTTGACACCTCCATGGCTGAGCGACATAAAGCACACGTTTTGACAGCTTCCGAAGCGCAGTAAACAGGTAATATCTTAATATATAAAAATTACGTGTCCCTGTGTTTGTGGCCAATGGACTCCTCAATTACTGAACCGATTGTAACCAAATTTTTCACGCAGTTTCAGTTTGGTCCAACTTAAATGATAGGATAGTTTATATCTCAATTTAGGACCGCAATGTATTTTTAATTGCAAATTATGTATTTAGCTACCAGCTTTTCTGTGTTCTTGGCTAAACCTTTTTACTAAGCCTTTTTACTAAGCCTTTTTTGACACCTCCATGGCTGAGCGACATAAAGCACACGTTCTGACAGCTTCCGGAGCGCAGTAAACAGGTAATATCTTAATATATAAAAATTACGTGTCCCTGTGTTTGTGGCCAATGGACTCCTCAATTACTGAACCGATTGTAACAAAATTTTGCACGCAGTTTCAGTTTGGTCCAATTTAAATGATAGGATAGTTTTTATCTCAATTTAAGACCGCAATGTATTTTTAATTGCAAATTATGTATTTAGCTACCAGCTTTTCTGTGTTCTTGGCTAAACCTTTTTACTAAGCCTTTTTTGACACCTCCATGGCTGAGCGACATAAAGCACACGTTCTGACAGCTTCCGAAGCGCAGTAAACAGGTAATATCTTAATATATAAAAATTACGTGTCCCTGTGTTTGTGGCCAATGGACTCCTCAATTACTGAACCGATTGTAACCAAATTTTTCACGCAGTTTCAGTTTGGTCCAACTTAAATGATAGGATAGTTTATATCTCAATTTAGGACCGCAATGTATTTTTAATTGCAAATTATGTATTTAGCTACCAGCTTTTCTGTGTTCTTGGCTAAACCTTTTTACTAAGCCTTTTTACTAAGCCTTTTTTGACACCTCCATGGCTGAGCGACATAAAGCACACGTTCTGACAGCTTCCGGAGCGCAGTAAACAGGTAATATCTTAATATATAAAAATTACGTGTCCCTGTGTTTGTGGCCAATGGACTCCTCAATTACTGAACCGATTGTAACAAAATTTTGCACGCAGTTTCAGTTTGGTCCAATTTAAATGATAGGATAGTTTTTATCTCAATTTAAGACCGCAATGTATTTTTAATTGCAAATTATGTATTTAGCTACCAGCTTTTCTGTGTTCTTGGCTAAACCTTTTTACTAAGCCTTTTTTGACACCTCCATGGCTGAGCGACATAAAGCACACGTTCTGACAGCTTCCGAAGCGCAGTAAACAGGTAATATCTTAATATATAAAAATTACGTGTCCCTGTGTTTGTGGCCAATGGACTCCTCAGCTACTGAACCGATTTTAACCAAATTTTACACGCAGTTTCAGTTTGGTCTAACTTAAATGATAGGATAGTTTTTATCTCAATTTAGGACCGCAATATATTTTTTATTGCAAATTCTGTATTTCGCTACCAGCTTTTCTGTGTTCTTGGCTAAGCCTTTTTACTAAGGCTTTTTTGACACCTCGATGGCTGAGCGACATAAAGCACACGTTCTGGCAGCTTCTGGAGCGCAGTAAACAGGTAATAATCTTTCTTATCTTAATATATAAAAATTACGTGTCCCTGTGTTTGTGGCCAATGGACTCCTCAGCTACTGAACCGATTTTAACCAAATTTTACACGCAGTTTCAGTTTGGTCCAACTTAAATGATAGGATAGTTTTTATCTCAATTTAGGACCGCAATATATTTTTTATTGCAAATTATCTATTTAGCTACCAGCTTTCTGTATTCTTGGCTAAAATTCTTTAAACATACCCGGAATGCCACCACATAATCTGCGGTTAAAAATTGGTTTACCCATAGTTCTTCTACGTAGTTTAAATCCACCGAGATTATGCAATGGTACGCGTTTAGTTATCAAAAAAATCACCGGGAACATTATTGAGGCAATCATTTTGACTGGCAAGTTTAAAGATGAAGTAGTTCTGTTGCCACGTATCCCAATGACACCGTCAGAATCTTCAATACCCTTCAAAAGGCTACAGTTTCCCATTCGTTTAGCTTTCGCCATGTCCATTAATGAGTCCCAAGGACGAACAATGTCAATTTGCGGTTTAGATTTAGAAAATCCACGTTTTTTCCATGGGCAACTGTAGGTCGCTTGCTCCCGTGTGGGAAAACCGTAAAATCGATTTTTGTTTACAAGAGACAGATTAACAAAGAATATTGTGCACCGATTAGTGCTGAGTTAAACTGAAATTAAAAATGCTTCTAATTCAAAAAATAACAAATAATATTAGTTAATTATCTACCCTACCTACATTTAAAAAAAAATAAAATGTTATATTAAAAAATAAAATGTTGCAATAGCAATTAGCAAATTTTTAATTAATTCAATTGTTACAAGCTTGAATATTATATTTCTAAGTACTAAAATGATACATTTTTTGTTGATTTTTTGTTTCTAGCAAACTTAGGAAATTTTTGTTCGACTGTTTTCATATTTTGACCTCAAATTCATATTTATATAAAGTTGATCTCTATAACGGTAATAAAGTTTTTCGATTCTATTGAAACATTATAGTTTAACCCATACCTTAGCCAGAGCAACGCGTGGCCGGGTCAGCTAGTCTAATATATAGAAGAAAGTATTGGTTTCGTGAAAATTTTCGAATGTCGAATTTTGACGGATTTGCACGTTTTGAGGTGCGCTGAGTCCATTTCGACCATTTTTGGAAAATGTCTGTCTGTGTGTGTGTGTGTGTGTGTGTGTCTGTCTGTGTGTGAGTCTGTATGTGTGTGACCAGTTTTTGTGGCCGCGCTAGAGCAAAAACTACTGCATGAAATCGAACAAAAATTTTTGCACATATGTACCACCATGTGAACTGGTGCACCTGACTTTGTTTAGCGAATTCCTCCAAGGGGGGTGGAGCAATCGCACGTGTTCTGCGCGGGAGTGAGTGCTATATCTCAGGAAGTAACCGGCGGAATCAAACGAAAATTGGTCCATAGGTAGACCCTACTGAGTACAGGTGCTGATTCAATTTGTTTGTCAATATCTCCAAGGGGGGTGGAGCAATCGCACGTGTTCTGCGCGGGGGTGATTGCTATATCTCAGGAAGTAACCGGCGGAATCAAACGAAAATTGGTCCATAGGTAGACCCTACTGAGTACAGGTGCTGATTCAATTTGTTTGTCAATATCTCCAAGGGGGGTGGAGCAATCGCACGTGTTCTGCGCGGGGGTGACTGCTATATCTCAGGAAGTAACCGGCGGAATCAAACGAAAATTGGTCCATAGGTAGACCCTATTGAGTACAGGTGCTGATTCAATTTGTGTGTCAATATCTCAAAGGGGGGTGGAGCAATCAAAAGTGCTTATTTTGTCATTGCACCTACTGTATCTCGGGAAATATTGCTGCGATTTGAATGAAATTTGGAATAACACTAACTCAATATGGAAGCAAGCATCGATTAAATTTTGTCGCCAATCTCCTCAGGGGGAGGATGGGGTGATCTTTGCGCTTAGTCAACAATGCGAAAAATTAATTCATTAAAAAATCGCTTTCACGCTATTTAATTATCAAAACAGCTGAAAACTTTCAATGATTTGAAATTTTTAACTGTTGCCAATTTCTTTTTACTAACAAATAAAATGTTTGCAATTTATCTAAACAAGGCTTTTGCAATGATTTCCAATTTCGCTCGTTGATTCTGAATTTGCAGGGTTATTACGATAATTGGGAAATTGTAACTGTCTCCAATTACTCGGGCGAGTACGTATTTTATTTTGTAACCGGAATTCATAAGATAGATATAGAAGAAAGTTTCGTGACGGCCACGACAGCTAGTTGGCAATGGTATAGTAGTTGAAGAAGTTCGGAGGCGCTTCTCTGGATACTTTTAGAAATTAAAATTTTAAAAACACAATTATAGATCATATCTGATTATTTTAAGATAAGGGAATTCCGGGGGTTCTCCCCCGAAACTTTTTTTGAAATTGTAACTGTAAAAACGCAGTTTTAGACGATCTGCGATGATGTTAGAGAAGGGGAGATTTAGGGCCCACCCTGGAACTTTTTCAAAATTGAAGGATCATCTTTGGTAAGAGGACAGACAAATATTCGAAAAACGTGATGTCAGTTGACTTTCAATGATGTTAGGACAGGAATTTTCGAGAACTCTCCTTCGGAAACAAAAGTTTAAGTCATTTGAAACGAAATATAGGTCAATCTTAAATGTTGTTGACAAGACAGAGGGAAACGGAGATGCCTCCTTTTTTAATGAGAGATGCGTTTATTCAAGCTGAAATGCGGCAAAAGAAAAAAAAATATATGGTTATACTCCCACATCTCACATTTTAAGCTCACGTTACAGTATTCAAAATTCATGCATTTGATCATAACAATGCAAAAACTTAATTTGAGGAAAAATTAATGTTTTTCGTCCTGCTTTTATTGCGTCATAATTTTTACTTTTGATAAAAACAAATAATTAAAAACGATTAAATATAAGTTTTTAGAGGGAAGACTCTAAAAAGTTCTGACTTCTTAATATACAGTGTAATTTATCAGGAAAAAAATTTCCTTTATAATTATTTATCTGGCATTTTGATCTTTAACAATGTGCGAGAAATCTAATTTTTTTTTTCTTTTAATTTCATTTATTTTTATTATTACTTCTTACCCTCTCCTCCATGCAAGCATCTGTTTTGCTTCATTTGTGCCTATGCTGAGAACGATGCTTTCACCTAATTTTGAAAGTTCCATTTTGAAATTTAAATTTCTTATCTAACAATAAGGTTTGAAAATTTCAATTTAAAATAATTTGTATATAGATAAATAACTTGCTTTTTTTAATGATAATTCAGTTCTTTTTAAAGATTTTCGTGGAAATGCAGCGATAAACTTTTAAAAAAGAATTTAGTTATCAAAATTATACTCAATCAAACAAGCCTTATTATTTCATCACTTGAAAGATAAAACAGATTATTTTCCACATAAACTATTTCTTAGTTATTTGAAAATATTATTCTAATTTGGAAAAAAATATTTCGCTTATCAACATTACTATTATTGAACGTTTTCTTTACAACTCAAATTTCATAAAAATGTATGTCAATTAGTAACTACAAAAATAAGAAAATAGTAAACACGAAAATACAGGTAATTTTCTCTTGCTGTGTATTATTTAACTTGTTCAAAAATTTAAATTACTTCGATCAAAAATAAGCATCTTAATATTGATTTGTATACGCTCATCGAAAATATTCCAATCAAATATATTGTATTGTACATTGTAAATAAATACGAAAAAGCATTTCAGCTAAAAATTGCCCGCCTTTGAGGACCTCTCCACTGATAGCTTTTCGATATTGAAACTCAAAAAACCTTTTGGATAAGTTTTAAAGGGGGGGGGGGGATTTGGGCAGAGCCCGATCATTCTGAGATTGAACAAGGGGCACATTTCTATTTCAGGGCACCTCGCCCCCCCCCCTTCTCATATCAGTTATGTGTTACAAGTAAAAAACATCTTACGATACCAGAATGAAATAAAAGTTTTGTGCAAAGATCAATTAAAAAAAATAACAATGCTACCAAATTATTAAGACAAAAATATACTTCGACATACACAGTAGGCTGTTAGTATTAATAGTAAAATACACAATAGGCATTTTAGTATAATTTACACTAGGCATT
The DNA here is from genome assembly GCA_038373865.1 of Uloborus plumipes. NCBI lineage: Eukaryota > Metazoa > Arthropoda > Arachnida > Araneae > Uloboridae > Uloborus > Uloborus plumipes. Next base: position 13,599 of record JAXGGA010015933.1, read on the forward strand.
TAATATTAAGGAGGCGTTGGATAAAGTAAGGGGATTTTGGGCCCCCCTGAAATCTAAGAGGTGGGGCTTGTACCCCGCGTGCCCTTGCGGTAATCAGGCTCTGGATTTGGGGCTCTCCCCCGGAAATATTTAGAATTCAAGTCCGAAACCTTTGTGACTAATATTTGCATACCAGTATACATAATAAAAATTAAGTTATAAAAACCAATTGCCCTTCCCTTGAAAAATTCCCAGATTCGCTCTTGAGGACATACATTAGTATTTCCTTCAATGCATAAGCAATTTGTTGTACTAATGTCTTAAAAATCGCTCCGTGTGCTCACTCTTACCGGTAAAGGTATACAAGACATTTTATTATATCTTTATGTTATAACAAAAACAAGAAAATGAGTAAAACTTACAGGATTTTGATTTATTTCCTCCAAATGTGATACTCTTTACTGGATAGGATATGCCGCACTGTACCGAAAGATAGCACTATGCTTTATGAAAGGAGTTGCTTTTTACGAAGAAAGATCCTTCTCTAGGCTGTTCTCCGAAAAAATTTCTTGTCACATCGTTTGGCAAAACAGCTGGACACATTAATGCCCCTCTTAAACATTTAAAGCAACTTCCTGTCTGGGGGTACTCTACGGGCGGTCTCAGAGAGATTTTTTAGTGTCCATTGTGACGCAGCTGGACAGTCATCTTTCCTCCTCAAAAAGAGGGATGGGTGTCGTTATCAGAAGAGGTATAATTCTTAGGGGGGAAGAAAGGGGGAACGGTAGCTGCTGGTCTCAACCGACTGCTTTCCCCCCCAGCATGGACTAGACCACATCTTCGAGAGAGAACAGATTCGATCTCAATTTTAAAAGCCCTTCAAGGATCAAGTGACCGAACCAAGGAAAGCACAAGAAACCCCCTCTAAGATTTATTTATTACTTCTCCTGTCTCTGTCGTCCGAGCAGGGAGTGAGGGGGTGGGGTAGGATAAGGGAAAGTCTCTATTGTTAAGGGATGAATTGGATCTTTTACTACCATGGCCTTGTCTTACGACGAAGTGATAGGTTTGTAGAAGAAAAATGTTTGCTCCAATAAAATAACTAAATGCACCAAAAGCCCAAGACAGCTGCATGGGAAAATAACTGAGACTGTCTTTCAAGTAGATACGGAAGTTCTTGTTATTTTAGTTTAGATTGGAGTTCTAATTTAATTTTGACTTAGAAATGAAAATCCCGATTTTGTTTTTTCAAAATTATTATTTAAATATTGAGGGGGGTCTTCTGATGATTTCAAAATATTGGGGGGGACATGTACCCCTCGTCCCCCCCGCCAACGACGCCCGTGTTTTACATACATAAACTAAACAATATTTGATGGAAAATCATACTAAATGGTTTCTCTCCTCTAAATTCCATTAAAACTACCAGCAAGCATTAAAGGCACAAAAAAATATTTAATGTGCCTCGTTTTTTCTTAAAGGAAAACAGGGCACAGGAAATATTTTAGGGTCAGGGTTGGATTAAGACATCACGGGGCCTGAGGCCAAATTCTTCTTTGGGCCCCTATACTCAAGCTTTACAATTCTTACGTGTGGAATAAAAAAATTTTAGCCAATGAATAGCACAATTTTAGATATTTGGAGGCCCCTAAATTGTTGTGGCCATAGGCCATGGCCTACCAAAGGCGGCTCGCACTCGCACAGGGGGGCCACTGCCCCCTCACTTCCAAAAGTAAAGAGACCTTGCCCCCTCACTTCTTAGGGTTTTAAGTAATAATCAGTTGAAAAAAGAATTTTTTGCTCAGTCGATTGATTTATTCCACGAAAATTAAAGCTGATTATTCCAAAAATAGACTTTTTTTCATGTCATTTCGTACAAATGGAGTCGACGGTGGTCATCCATCTTGACTTTTGTGTCTGTATTTGTCATATTTTAGAGATCATTTATTCAGAAAAAATTAAAAATCAATAATGTAGTCGAATAGTTAGAAGCAATAGAAAAAGGCAGTAATAAAGATGCTGGCCCCCTTCCTCATTTTACCCCCCCTACCCCCACTTTTTTGATGCACTAGCCGCCTGTGGAGTAATTAGGATCTGCCCAGGATGAAATTTTTAAGGGCAACAAAATTTTATTTCAATCATCTTTATGCCACTCTAAAAATAAATTATCAGTATTTTTCTGTATTTATTGAGAGATCATTTTCTGAAAAACTACATTTCATCCTATAATGTAATAAATAATGGAATCATTGTGCTGTGCACACTTTAAAAGTTCAACAATCAATAAAAGAGCAAGAAATTCTTTGCAGGAAATTAAAAATATTCAACTCCTACTTCTGTAAACCAGAATGTTTACAAAAAAAAAAAAAAAAAAGCACAGTATTAAGTATATAAATGCGGCAGCTTACAACAATGCAAGTTTGTACATACCTTTACTCTTTCAAATATTTATTTCAATACCCTGGGGCAGAGTTTCCCATAATATGAGTCAGCTAACCCCAGGGGTCCTTGAGTCTATGCCAGGGGGGTCCGTGGTGCTACACTGCTAAAACGTAAAAAATAATTAAATTGAAGGACGAGTAACAATATTTTAATTAAAAACGTCAGTAAAACTTCCAAGAACTTTGATTTTAACACACATCTCTAAGCTTAAAATAATATTTAATATGGCATATTACACTGAAGTGACAAAAGTCATGGGATAGCAATATGCAAATTTTCAGATGGCAGTAGCATCGCATAGAACAGGTATAAATGCGCAGTGCTTTTACAGAGCTTTCATTTCTGTTCAAGTTATTCATGTGAAGAGGTTTAAACGTGATGATGACCGCACGACGTGAATTAACAGACTTTGAACGCGGAATGTTAGTTGGAGCTAGACGCATGGGTCATGCCATTTCGGAAATCGTTAGAGAATTCAACATTCCCAGATCCACTGTGTCAAGAGTGTGCCGAGAGTATGAAATTTCAGGCATAACATCCCACCATGGACAGCGCAGTGGTCGACCGCCTGCACTTAAAGATCGAGACCGGCGACGTCTGCAAAGAGTCGTAAACTCTAACAGACAAGCAACACTGCGTCAAATCACCGTAGAAATCAATGTGGGACGTACAATGGACGTGTCTGCTAGAACTGTGCGGAGAAATTTGGATTTCTTGGGCTATTCCAGCAGAAGACCGACTCGAGTGCCTTTACTGACAGAACGACATCGCTTGCAGCGACTCTCGTGGGCACGTGAGCATATCGGTTGGTCCCTAGATGAATGGAAAACCGTGGCCTGGTCCGATGAGTCACGATTTCAGCTGGTAAGAGCCGATGGTAGGGTTCGAGTGTGGCGCAGACCCCACGAAGCCATGGACCCAAACTGTCAGCAAGGCACTGTTCAAGCTGGTGGTGGCTCCGTAATGGTGTGGGCTGTTTTTTCATGGCATGGACTTGGTCCTCTAGTGCGACTGGACCGAACATTGACTGGAAATGCTTATGTGCAGCTACTTGGAGATCACTTGCAGCCATTCATGGATTTCATGGACCCAAACAACGATGGGATTTTTATGGATGACAATGCGCCATGTCACCGGGCCACAACTGTTCGCAATTGGTTTGAAGAAAATTCTGGACAATTCCAACGAATGATTTGGCCACCTAGATCGCCCGACATGAATCCCATTGAGCATTTATGGGACACCATCGAGAGGTCTGTTCGTGCCCAAAATCCTGCCCCATCAACGCTTTCACAATTATGGACGTCTATCGAGACAGCATGGCTCAATATTCCTGCAGAAGACTTTCAACGACTTGTTGAGTCCATGCCACGTCGAGTTGTTGCACTTCGCCGGGCAAAAGGAGGGCCGACACGATATTAAGAGGTATCCCATGACTTTTGTCACTTCAGTGTATATTGTGGTATGTTATGTATGACATTCATTTCTAAAATCGAATGCGAAATTGGCCTTTCGGATTCATATATAAACAGAAGATTGTAGAAGTAAGGTGATAGCATTTTGATTCCTAATTGAGTTTTGAATAAATTTTTATTTTCATAGCTCACAATAATAATGTTGTGTAATGAATACTAAAGCTCTAAAAATATACAGAACATGAATAAATAATTATACAGAAAAAGCAAACAAACAAACGCATAAACATATTAGAAAAAATAGTTAAATGAACCAATTGTATTTTGCTCGCAACATGGCGGGCTAGACTTTGGAAATCACTGCTATGGGATAAAATGCGTTTTACCTAAGCTCATAGTTATTTTAAATAAAAAATAGATTCTCTCATAAAAACTCAAGTTTTCAATGATTTTACAAATATAAAGTAATAAACATTTCACAAACTATGAAGTGTCTTCAAAACAAAGTAGCAAGCATTAAAAATTCACATAAATATTTTTCGCTGTTCACCAATTTTGCTAAATCCTTAACATGACATCAGTTTTCTTAAAATTCATTGTATGAAGAGACTTTTGGAGTTTTATAGTTTCTAGGAACATTCAAATTGATGAATAAATACATTTCTGCCTATGAAATAAACAAGAAAAATACTAATTCTCACACTGAAACATAAATTGTCACAGGTTTTGATGCAAATTCTTATTTTTTGAAATAGAAAAATGAAATCTGAATTTTAAGCAAAGCGATGTGTTTCTCATCAAACGCAAATGCTACAGTAAATTCATGTGGTCATTGCTAGTTTCACCATTGGAATTTTTGATAAAGCACACAGAAGCAAACATTGATAATTCTGCAATTTCAAAAGAATGTGCTTTCATCCACACCATGGGCGCCCATATGCGAAATTTTAAGGGGGGGCTCAGATATTTTCTTCATAGTTTACAGTAAAAAGATTATATATACATATTATATATAGGGTCATTCCATTTTGAGTCAACCAATGGGGTGTGTGTGCATCAGCATTTTTGATTTTGATCGAAATTTGCGTATGCATTCTTTTTATTTCCTAGGCCTCGAAAATGTATCCATTTCATTTAAAAAAAAAATTACCCTTTGATATATAGACCATTTTTGTTGTTGGCAACAGCGAAAATGGGACATTTTGATGCTTTGTCTTCTGAACTATAACTTTTTTTCCATCGAAGATTTTGATTCTAAGCATAGCTCATTGAAAAGCTAAGAAAGAGATCTTTTCATATATGATATCAATAAATTTCATCTTTAAAAAAAAAAATCAAGGTCAAAGTTTGCGACGAAAATCTCATTTTTTACTGCTTTTGAAAATTAAAAAACCCATGAAGGGTTTAGAATAACAAGCCTATTTTTTATCATATATTCAAACAAAATTCTGCTGCACGAAAAACAAGAATCCAACCAAAATTATCAGATTATGTTTACTGTGCGTGTGATAGTGACTGATGGCTAGGAGAAGTGTTAGAAGTAAAAGTGTTTAATGTTGAAGAAGAATGCAGAACCCATTTTTTTTTTCATCCCAAAGGGTCAAGAACATCATTTAAAAAATCAAGTGATGATGACCAAATTTGGGTTCAGTTGCAAGACATTTTGAAAATCTTGACTGCATCAGAACTATGGTTGACACAAGGAAGAGGAATTTTAAATTAGTAATAAAAGTGACAAACAGTAAAAAGGACATGTCAAAAAAAAATAAGAAAAAGAAAGAAGAAATTTCTTTCTTTGAATTTTGTCCTATACTTAAATTTTCTCGACAGAAAAACTTTCTCATGTCGTGATTTCAGAAAAAAAGGCTCAAATGTTTTAAATTCCTTTTTGATAATTTTGGGAAGGCTGCAGCCTTATCAGTGCACCCCCTGAATACGCCACTGTTCCCAGACGATAAAAAATTTAACTTAGCTCATTAAAGTGTAAACATGTAACTTCATATCACTTCTTTCTCATTTCTATGATTAAAAACAAACAATTAAATATATAATTAAATCTCACTAAAACCTGAGATTAAGAAATACAAAAATAATCGTGTTGCTTCAGGGCAATTATATGAAAATTCAGATGCCCATAGCTGCCAAGCGCTATTGAATAACAAAGTAACTTTTGTTTCATTAAAAAGCTGGTAAAAAAAACAGAACCTAGGGTCGAAAAAATTCGACCCTAGGTTCTGGTTCAAAATTAAGAACAGAGCGCTCTTCAGGGCCCTATCCCGGTTAAACCACGAAGCTGTGGTAGGTACGGGGGACCCTGGAGTGTGAAATGAAATGAAATGAAAAGCTGGTAAAAAGTATCACAAAGATTCCACAAATAAAATAATTTTTACCTTACCCCCACATGCATTTTTTCAGCGTTGAAAACTGGATTTTTTGAAAATTTGCAATTTTAGGGGGCATATCTCCTAAAGGGTCCGGAGTAACAAGACAATTTTTTTATATAATAAGTAACCATACACATGAATATATGATACAAAATAGGGCTTGTTATTCTAAACTTTTCATGAGAGTTTTAATTTTGAAAAGTAGTAAAAAATGAGATTTTCGTCAAACTTTAACCTTGAAAAAATAATATATATATATTTTTTTTAAATCTGAAATTTGTTGATATCATACATAAAAAGATCTCTTTCTTAGCTTCCCAGTTAGCTATGTTTGAGCTAAAAATCTTTGATAGAAAAAAAGCTACAATTCATGAGACAAAGTAGCAGAAATGCCCCATTTTTGCAGTTGCCAACAACAAAAATGGCCCATATATCAAAGGGTCAATTTTTTAAAATAAAATATTTATTTTCTTCAGGTCTGGGAAATAAAAGGAATGCATATGAAAATTTTCATCAAAATCAAAAATTATAATGCAACAACTTTTCTGAAAATTTGTTGATTTAAAATGAAATCACCAAACCGCTAGTCCGCAGACATGGGGTAGTTTCCTATGCAAATGCGGCGCCGGTTGACCCAGGAATTTGACTTTCTTTTTGTATTGAAAAATGTAGGAAGAAACATATTGTAACAATTCTGAAAGCGATTTCAGTGCAGATTAGAGTTATTAAAATTTGGCATTTTTAATAACTTATTCATTAATGGGTGAAGAAGTTTTTTTTTTAATTTTTTTCTGAATAAATAGTACTAAAAGCTGAAAGAATACTAATTTCCAAGGGGGGGCTCGAGCCCCCCCTTGCCCCCCCTTATGGGCGCCCATGATCCACACATATTTTCAAAAGAAAAAAAAAACAATCCGGCACCAAGTACTTGTATGTTGCATAGAAAAAATTCAACTTGGACAATTCGTCGCTCAGGGACATTAAAATTGGTTAAATATTCATTTTGATCAATGAAGTAAACAGGAAAAGTAATAATCGTAACGAAATTCTTACTTGAATTGGGTTTCAGAATCAGCTGGCATTCATTAGAATAAGAAAAAAAAAAAAAAAAAAAAACCGCAACAACGTTTAGAACACACATCACAATATGTTTATGCTCGCTTACTTCCCAATTTCCACTCGTCGCCAAGCATGAACAGACCGCGCCAAAGCAAAGACAAGAGCGTTCGTGAAAATAAATTAATTTCACACAATTTAAACTTTCCCTTAGCTCAAAGTAATGTTTTTCAATAAGTTTATCATCGTAACTATCGGTTCAAAGAGAAATAGTAAGAATAATATACCAAAATGATGTATTAGAATGGTAAATAACACACCGGGAAGCATGTTTCTATTTTAACTACGTTATAATTAAAGAAATACCAGTAGAATCTCTAAAGTAAAGCTACATACGTATAGCTTAGACATTATAGAATAGTAATATAAGCATTAAAAAAGTTTTACTCGCCTTTAATTATCCGAAAAAAATGTTTTTTTACACTACTATCGGCCGCTCCATGTTAAAGCTACGAGAGAAAAAGCGACATAGCCTGCGGCGGACTCAACAATGCATCCACCAATAGAAAAGTGATACCCTGTTGTCCGTACTCTGAATACTACGTATTCATATAGGACTCTAGTGTTTTGAACGCCTTTGTGCTGCTTGGGTATATAGCACTCCAAGTACTAATCTTATTCAGTGACATAGCCTCAAGGCAGAGCCATCCTTGTAAATTAATTTTTTCCCCATTTCGTTATTTATCTATGACCGCACGTGTGTCAAGTTGATCGCAAATGCTGTTGAGTAGTTTCCTCTCGCGATTCACGTAGTCTAAAAGCAGATTAATCGAATGCTTGAGAACCGTGATTTAAACTGTTGTTAGCGTGTTTATTTTTTGTTCTTTATTTCAAGGTGGAATCAAGCAACTCAGATTGGGGGTAAATGTATCGCATGCTGAAAAACGATATGGTATTTTAATTACGATCAGTGAGATAAAATATATTGCTTTCGTTTTAGAAACGCCTACTTTTATTGAAATTAGTTTTCATTCATATTTAAAATGGTAAGCATGCATTTAATCCTCGTCCCTGTCTTTTATAGTTGTGTTTCCGCACAATACCTTATTTCTGAGAAATTCCAATGAATTGTTAGTAGTCTTTAAATTGTAATTCGATATAATGTCAGATAATGCGATTGTGGTGTTAGACTTTACCCATTGTGTCCTCTATGTGTTTTATTTTTGAAATTACACCGTTATTTTCATAGATGTCCTATTGTTCTTGTGGTTCCATATTTTGCTGACTTGCTCATTCTTGTAAGGGATAACATACTAACTTCAATGCAGTATTAAGTATGCAATGTCTTGCTGAAAGCTTCAGATATGTTTACTCTACTGTAGGAAAAGCACCCCTGGAAAAAATGCATCGTCAATTGTTGGCAGTTTTGGCTGGCTTGCATCCAAGTCTACGGGCATCTCATTTTCCCCATCAGAATGAACTAATTAAGAATTGCATTTTTCCTAGGTTAAAAGTTATCCCTCAAGGAATGCAGTGAGTCATGTTGTATGTGTTCGCGCTGAACCATCTGTTACCTTCGTCCCAGGGACCCATTAATGAAAAAATGAAAAAGTTTGAATTAATGACAAAAAAATCTATTCATTTAATGAAAACGATGGATCTTTTAATAAAAAAATTGAGTCCCGAGATTTTTGAGTAAGATAACACTATTATTAAAATACACAAAATCCTAGATGTGATGCACATTCATATACCTGGAATAAAATTTATGCATTGTATGTACCCTTTCAACAGGAAATTAAGAGAACTTTGTGGTTACGTAAAATATACAAATTAAGGGTTTTTCCTTTTGTTTTTATTATCAATATTATCTAACAATATACTTTTCCGAAGAAACAATTATGTTCGTAAAAAGTGTCATCTAAGTTAGAATTGCACAAGTATACTTTGTTCACCATTAAAAATTGCTTAAAATATGTTTTTCAGTGTTGTTTAAAATATGTGATGTATTTTTTGTAAATATGAAAAAAAAAATCTAAATTTCTTGAAGGTCGGCTGGAAAACTTTAAAAATATACAATTAAAGTTTCCAAAAGAGAACTTTAATTTAAAAAAAAATCTTCTTTGTAGTTTTAGAAAAAACAATCAAGAACCCCAATAGCCTTCATACACATCATAAGTCAGAATCAGGCACATTTTTTGTATTAGAAATAATCAAAATATGTGTAATAACTGCACTTTCAATTATACGTTTTGTCATTCCTATAATTTCAAAGTATGTTTCAAGTTTTACATTACTTTTCAGTTTTTATCCTTAGAATGTAGAATTTTTCTTTTGTCATAACTAACATTCATTAAACATTGGGTTGGAAAACAAAAATAATCAAAGTTACTTAAAAATTGATTCTATATTCGTTTATGTTTGAAGCTACTTACTCCATAACATAAAAAATTTCCTACTTAATCTTCATTAGTTAGTATTCATGAAAAAAATTTGATTCATTACATGATAAAGGTATTTTGTATAACCTCATTAAATCTTTTATGAACTTTGAAATTTTTCCCAATACCTTTTTCTTACTATGCTTGATTTCTAAAGAAACAAATCACAAATATTATAAAGAAATTTTTAAGGTAATATTAAGATAGAACACAGAAACTGAACTACTTTGGTGTCAATGCAAGTTTTAATGATTGATATTGCATTTAACTTAATATGTGCAATAAGAAACTTGAAAAATATAAATACACAAGAAACTCTTACAGTAGAGTAAATAATACCTAGCAGTTATGATTTGGCTCATGTCATGCATCTGAAATCTGGCCCAGAAATGGAGAACACGAGAAAAGTGCAAGCACAATAAAAAAAAACAACTGAATACTGTTTGCAGCTTCTTCACTGTTCTATTGCGAAAAATATTTTACAATACTTTATTTAATAGTATAGTAATTGTAGACCAGTTTTCAGTTCATAAAAAGTGCTTTCTTTAGATGAATCCGTCATTACGTTGAACTAAAAATTAAAATATTTATGGAAAGTAGTGTAGACAAGGCCAAATTTAAGGGGTGGGTTTTTAGGGTTCAAACCCCTTCCGAAAAATTTTGAAAACTATTCAAAAAAAAAAGCATTTTCTATACTTTTTAACTGAAAAAACCTGAACACCTTTGTCTTTAATAAAGAACAGAAACAACAAGGTCTCCCCTATTATTTTCCTCTGTCCCCCTTCTTTGATTCCTTTCTACAGTAACCGGTTTCACCATAGCTCAACTCGAAGTGAACCTTTGCAAGCTTCATCCCTATTTGTGTCACGTGAACTTAGTTTTGTTTTTGCGCTGATTTTCAGTTGTAATTTGTTAATTTCTGAGCAGTTTTTAACAAACTGAGTTGATATTGGGGGGGGGGGGGGGTTTGAAGTAATAGACGATTGAAATTAATCGACAGTCTGCAATTACCCGACCCATGCAGGCTCCTCATTGCTAAAAATTGTTATGTTAACCTACTTCAAATTATTTTCAGACGCAAGTATATTGCTTGTTTTAAAATTGATTATATAGTGACTATAAGAAGTTCTAGTGGGAAAAAATTCAAGTAATTTTTGATTTAGATGTTAAATACAATTTTGTTCCAGAAATTAATGTTTTTGACCGAAAGCAAGTTTTGAAATACTGCCACGATGGATTCAAAATGGGATTGAGAGCAACAGGTTGCTTACTGCTGCAATAGGGCTCGTTGAGTAGTTGTTAAGGATGGGTTTTTTTGATTCCTTTTCCCTCCATTCATGACTGCAAAAGTTCAGTTATATATACAGAAGGAAATCAGCTCCAATTTTCTTAAATTGTTTCGGATTCACAAGTTTAAAATTACTCTGCCATGAAAACTTTTTTTTGGTAGCATAAACTGTTCTCGGAATCCAAAACTGCGTGAAAGTTGCGTCCTTTCTTCCAGAATTTGTGTGCAACCCACTATAAGGCATAAGCAAGAATCCTCGTTCTTTACGGTATTATAATTTTGTAGTACAACGTTCTTATAGTAAGTTGTGTGCAGACCTAGATAAAATCTAAAACTGTTTGCTAAATCAGTGGTTCCCAAAGTCCAGACCTCCGCAGATCCCCCCCTTAACATTTAGTAACTTTGCGACCCCCCCCCCTCGGATAAAAAAAAAACTTTTGATACATTTAAATTTTTTTTTTCCAAAGAATTTGCACGTTTGTTTTATGTACACAAAATTAATAATAGTCTAGCGCGTTAACTTATTTCTATTTTCCACATTGACTTTTAAAAAATAAGAGAATCTGACACTTTTTAGAATCAAAATAAAGTAAATACTGCTTGTTAGGTGCAATATTCCGCTTCAGGTCCGTCGCTTAGGTCAGGAGATCAGAAAGTTCTGTTCTGCATTGAATTTTAAAAATACAGTGTCAAACTTTATGAACCATCCATACCACAATATGATATACTTTCTGAAATATTATTTTAAGATTTAGGGGAGTTTGCTGTGCCCTGCTTGTTCATAAACAAGAACTTTTATTCTTTATAAATGCTTTCGTTTTGAATTAAAATATTGTTACTCATCCTTCAATTTCAATTATTTTTTATGTTTTAGCAGGCTAGCAATGCAGATCACATTTTGAGAAACTCATCTGAATGAAATAATTTCTTAAAACTGTTCTGTGCAAAAAGACACTGTTTCTCCCAAGACTTAAATTAGGGCTATCAACCAAAATGTAAAGTCAAAAGAAAGTGGAGTAACTATCCAACCAGCATGTTTTTGTTTTTTGCAATTATATTAATATCTGTTTCAGTAATATTGTAAAAATTTAAATGTGACATCCAGCAGCATGTTCTGGGCTTAGCTGGGCTGGTCCTAGTGAATTTATAATTACCAAGGAAGCTCAATAGCCATCTTAAAGCTTTATGTACTCCTTTGCTCATTGCAGCCTTTTTGGATTAACTGTTCATGTGCTCAGTGGCATTGCCAAGGCCCCCTCCCGAAATGTTTGTTATAGATGCGGTAATTATATTTATTGGAAAATTATATGAAGTTTTTTTTTCTCATTTCATTAAAAAAATATGTTTTAATTTTGCTGACTTCAAGACAGAAAAAAAATTGAGAAGGCATCTTAAACTTTTCCTATAATGTTACAAAAAATTGCCGAAATATAGGTTTTTCTCAGGAAAAAAACTGCATTAATTTTAAAGCTTTGATTTTTTTGTAGAGAAAAAATATTACTTTTGTGATGTTCAGTGTAAAAGTGGTGTAAATGATTTTACTATGCCTTATTATATATAGCGCTTTGAAAAAAAATTCCATGTAAAAAGAAACAAGTTTTCAGCTACAATGTGTCATTAAATATTTATCTTTGGAAAAGTACTTTGCTTCATTTTTATGCTAAAAGGCAAACAAAATGTAATATTATTTAGCAAACAAATACTCACTTTAAAAATATGAAGCCATACCGTTCTTACAATGAATGACACATTTATGTATTTCATATTTCAGAGTTTGTTTGGCTTTGGGCAAACTGCGGACATAGATATTATTCTTGATGGAGCTGATTCTAGAAAAATGGCTGATATCAAAACTGATGAAGGAAAAAAAGAGCGATATTATGTGTTCTATGATGGGGAATCTGTTTCAGGAAAGGTAACTATTCTAAAATCATTATTCAATTAGGTGGTTTTATTTATAATTATTACTTTTGAACGTAGTTATAGTTCATTCAGAGAGAAGTGAAAGAAACAAACAGGGTTACAATTTGCTGCTTTCATGAATATTTCACTCGATAGGCGATTATGTTCATGAACATTTTGCTTATTTGCCGCTGTTTTTAACACCCTAGCGCCAAGCAGACAACGGTATCGCCAAGCGTCCCGCTGCTTTACTTCCACTATCAGTTCTCGCTGAATTCACTATAGCTGGTTACCTACATTTAAACCATTGTTTCCAGTAAAATTTAACTGTTTATGTATTTAAATAGTAGTAAGAAGAAGTTCCAACATCTTAATACAACATATTGTGCCTATGTGATACAACGTACAAATGCTGTTTATGGTTTATGTAAAAGTTAAGGTGAACTTGCTTGTAAACATGGTACATATAACTCAAATTTTACTTCTCCAACTAAACTCAACCATTAAATCATTAAAGAATTGAACCGTTTATTTCAAAAACCAGTCAACAGACAAATTTGTTGTTTTGAGAAAAAGGAAAAAAATTGTTTAACAACCTACTGCTTTTTATTTAGGTGTTGATTTTTTTTAGGCTTAAAGTAGACCTCATTTGGATACTTTACCGACAAAAAAATATTTTCTTACGTCTTATCTTCAGTACAAAAAAAAATTATTAAAACTTTTGTAGTTGACTGCTTTTTGCAGCAAACTAATCGTTCATGCGTATTTTCAGAGCTTTGCTCTCAATTTTTGTAATATCTTGTAGTAAAAATGAGAATGTTAGGGAAAAACATTATAATTTTATTTATCACCTACTAATTACATTATTATATAAGGTATTTTTTGTCATATTTTGGTTCCTAGAGAGATAGCTATTCGTTATCGTAAACCATTTCGACTATGTTTTCACTATTAGTAGTTGGCCAATTCAAAATGCTGGTGTAAAAATTTTCATATCCAATTAGATATTGTTTGAGATTGTTTAGATCTTGAATTTTCTTTACATTAAGGCCCCTCTTCACAAAAAAGAACTATCGTAGTTAGGCTTAAAATGACTTCCTTCTTTGAACGAGGGGAGTGCTCGTCAACAAGAGATTGACACTTCATCTACCAATCGAGTGGACGAAGTGAGAATCAGCGCGAGCTGTCACTTTTGGGGAGGAAGAACCCCTCGGACCCCCTGTAGTGGAAAGCAATCAGAGAAATTGCAGCTCTGGGCGAAAGAGAAGCCGCAACTTTTCCGAACTCGTTCGGAAAATTCCCTCCGTTTGAACCGAACTGAGAAGAAAAAGTCAGGTAGCTTACAACGTTTGTGCA
>JAXGGA010015934.1:0-27859 GCA_038373865.1 Uloborus plumipes
ATTTTTCAGTTTTTTTAAACTATGATTTAATTATTACAAAAAATAACCATCTACAGTTGATTCTCTCTCTCTATCAATTTAAGGATGAATTTTACTGGTTCGAGTTATCAAATGATACAGTCTTCCTCGAAATAACATTAGGTTCGATTTAACTGTAGCATTTAATAGCCCCCTTACATTCATTGATTGAGGGTTATTAAATTACATAATATCATGGGGGAGGGGGGAGAATCAACAAAGAAAAAAAAATAAATGAAGATTTGTCACAAGTTCATTTTGCCTCCATTTTGAAATCTTTCTAATGTGGCATTTGCAATACATTCTCGAAAAGGTTATCTTATTTTTATTCAAACCGAAATAAAGGTTGAGAAAATTCTATTAATTACAGAAAAAGTTTTCAGATAATTCTCCGAATTCTGAACAGATTCCTCTGTCAGTATAGAATTGATCGGACATGAAATTTCGAAAAAAAGTAATATTTTTAATCACCATAGATTGCGTGATAAGCTGAGAAGTATTTAACTCCTAGAAGCTATATATTTTATCGAATACTTTTGAAAGTTTATTTATTTTTATCTCTGAATTGACGTTAAAAATAACTAAATATTTACTTAAGAAAGTTTCATTCCTCATTTTCATTCGCATTCCAGCAAATCTTTGAAAAACACAGAAAAGAGTATTTCAAAAACGTCAAACGGCAAATTTTTTTTTTTTTTTTTTAGTTAAATAATTCAATAACCTGAAAATGGCATAAAAATGAAAACTTTGATGAATTATTTGCATAACCAGTAAATTATTTTTAAATTCTTTATAGTTCTTAATAGTAAAACTAGCCAAATGGTAACTTATCTGCATTGTTTAAAAATAAACATTTTCCAAAAAGAATGGCAGATATTCAAAATGGCGGGGGGGGGTAGTATTTTCAAACTTAGTAAGTAACTGAAAGTTAAAAGTAAAAAAAGATTTTCCGAAAATAAAAATTAATAAAATTTTAGATATGCAAATGTATTTTTAAAACGCAACTGTGCGGTTTAGTACAAACAGAGAGAACTCTGCTCCAGATTAGATTACTGCTCGATTAGAGCGCAATAGTACACAAACTTCTTTCAATTATACGCCACCATTTTAGTGTAATTATAAGCCACTTCATTGGAAACAAAATTGATGTGTCAGTTAAGACAATTTTAAAGTTTTTCAAATTTCCTTTTTTCATTGCTAGCTACTAAACATTGAACATTCTGACGGACGAATTTAACGACAGCCCACTCCGCGTGTATTCTGAAAATATTTAATAGTGTAGGGTTTCAAATCAGGAATCCACGGATTCCGAATTCGCTGTCCTACACTAAAAAATGGATGCTGTTTTAACAGTATAATACAGCTAGTTTTATAGTAACAAACTGTAAAAATTGCTAATTTTACAGTAACAAACTGTAAAAATTGCTAATTTTACAGTAATAAACTGTAGAATTGCTAGATTTGCACTAAAAAATTATAAACGTGTTGCTTTACAGTACTAAATCGTAAAATTGCTACTTTTACAATTTATTATTGTGCATTTTAGTTTTAAACTGGATCCTCTGCTGCCAGTATTATACTGTTGCTTTTACAGTATAATACAGCTAATTTTTTGATAATAAACTGTAAAATTGAGGTAATAAACTGTAACATTTCTAATTCTACAGTTTATTAATGTGCATTTTACAGTTTTAAACTGGAACCTCTTCTGCCAGTATTATACTGTAAAAACAACTGTTTATTTTTTACAGTGTATCCACTAAGCTATTCACGTTCATTTCAATGTCTTGAGGAGAATTAAATAAAATTTGACTTACGCAAGTAAATACTGAAACGCAACATGATTTTATACATATAACGCAAGCTAGAAAAATATATTTATTATCATATACATAATCTGAATATACTAATCATATACTAATCTATATACATAATCTGAATGATCTTCATAATCATTAGTTTTTGATTATGGTTATGGGTCATTCCATAGAAATCTCAACCTCAGCCTAAAAAATAAAAGTACCTTAAAGACTTAACTGTGACCTATCATTTTATTCAACATACTTTCTAGTATATGAATCTAGCAAAAATTTTGAAAAATCCTTTTTGGTGTTTATGTTAGAGCTCTGTAAGTACATGGCTGCAGAAAAATTTTGGTAAACGCTAAAAACATTGGTCATTGTTTTCGTGCATAATGTGAAAATTTTTAAAAGAACTGCGTTTCTTATGAAAGTTTGGAATTATATCTGATTGAATTAACAGCTTTTTTCATTCAGTTTATAAGGTAAGCATTTTAATTATCTTCATTTATTCACTTTCTTATTTTATGTTACGTTAGTCACAAAAATGCAATGTTTTCTATTTTAAAACTGAACTAAAAATAATTAAATACCATAGCTCTTTATTTTCTTATGTCTATATCATATCTACTTGAAAATCCTAAAATATTTATTTTAGATATATCTAATAGAAAAATATTAATGTGACTAACGTAACATTTTAGGTGTGTGACTAACGTAACAGTTTGAATGTGACTATCGTAACAGTTTGAATGTGACTATGGTAACAATTAAAAAAGGATTAATGTAGCTTAAAGCTTAACTATTTTAGTGTTTATTTAAATTTCCAGTTAAGAGTAAATAAATATATCAAACTAATTTGAAATATTTGAGGCAAAATAGCTCCTTTGACTGCTTCAGAACGGAAAAAAAGAAGTCGGGCGAATCAGAGCCTCTATAAAATTCAGATGAAAGGGAAATGTCAAAAACATTGATGCGTTCTTTACGAAAAAACACAATGTCGGGTATGAAGTTAAAAGAGGAAGAAAGAGAAGCCTCAAAATAATTAAATAAGTAAGATGCTTGCAAAGAAACAAACTACTATTTCTTCCATATCTGCAGAATCTCCTTTTCTCACAACACAAGCACTGGAAAAGGCAACGAAGAAATATAGAAAAAAGCTTTAGCCAACAATCCCTGAAAAAAAGTTATATCTATCCAAAAGCTGGCATCAGGTATAGCAGTTAATATAGGAAATCCTAAATCCCATAGACAATCGTTAAGTTTGTCGGATAATGCAAAACAATAAGTTCTCTAATTTTATAATAATGTGATAATTTCAGGATTTTTTTCCCACAAGAAAGATGTTAAATATGTAAAGAATTTTGTAGCCAACAAGAGAAAGAAGCTACAAAAGGGTTTGCCTATGTATAACTTAGAAGAAATCCATCAACTTTATAAAAAAAATTAATAAGAATGAAGAAACTGGTTTTGAAAAAAAATGCGAGTTAACTCTAGGAAGTTCACGCATTGGACTCAAAAGATCAAAGATGGGAGAAACTGGTCAAAGATTTGAATGGCCCAAACCTGATAATATTCAGTTTGCAAAAGCTAAATTTTCTTTGACAGACTCAATTAAGTTAAAAGGGAGCCATCCATTTACAATTCTTATCCCAGAAAAAATAAATAAAAAAATACATAAAACAAATAATAATAAATTTATAAATAAATAAAAATATTCAACATAATAAGTTTGAAAAAAGGAAAAATTAATGTAATTATCAATAATATTAGCCATAATAAATTTTATTTAAGAAATCTATTGTTTGTTATTCGATGGTTACGTTAGTCACGTTACGTTAGTCACACTCCATTTTCAGCAAAAGTGACACTTAAGACTAAAAAAATTCAAAATTTAATAAATGTGCTATATGTTTTTAAAAGCTAACATTCCATATTTTTCAAATATATCAGCCAATTTTTAACACTTGCTTAAATTTCAGAAATTTTTGCCTCATAACATGAACATTATTTTTCAAGGTTGCAAAAATGTTACGTTAGTCACACTGCTATTTTGGTTGAAAAAATATCTGTTGTCAGTAATTTTATTTTAAATTCTTAGCAGAAATAATACATGTACACCATCTACATTGCAAATCCACCAGCACAGCAAAAAATTATTTTTTATCATTTAAGTTACAGGTAAAATAAGTTATAAAATCACATCTGAATGTTACGTTAGTCACGATGGAATGACTCTTATGCAGTTATCGCAATTATTAACCTTCATATCTTGTTTGTTTCTAGGACCCAGTTTACGATGTTGAAGATAAGAATAACTAAACGCTAATCATGTGAGCTGTTGTCTGAGGATTAGGAGTTTGCAGACCATGCCTATAGCTTGCAGATATCTGCTAGTCATCTGCATATGTGGTAAGGAAATTTTCGTGGTCTTCCAGTAAACTTCTTTTGTGAATATTATAATAATGTCTCCAAATACATACATTTATACAAGTTTCATTTTTTATAATTTCACGTAGTTTGTGTAAAGTTCCACCAAGCGTTAAAATTACTGGAGTATTATTCAAAACGCATGCCTTAAAATAGGCATCGGCGCATAGCTCTTTAGTCTTATATCTCTTCCAAAAAAAAGGATATCTCCCCCCCCCAAAAAAAAAGAAAAATAATTAAATAAGTAAATAATGTTTCCACAAAGCAAACTTATATCTGGGGTCCGCGACAGATTTACGGATAAAAGGGTTTTTGTCGGGTGTCTTTACACACAAAAGCCTACAATTTTGCATTGAAAATGGGCCTCCTTTAAACTCCAAAGCACGTTTATATAGTAATCTGCACATTTTTTGGTACTTAATGTTGCGGCATTTTATTTTTGTAATTAGTTAACTTTTTTACCTGATTTTACCTACAACATTGCAACTTGTCCAAGTTTTAAATGATAATTTTAACAGATTTTGTTTTAATCAATAAAAGAAAAATTACTTTTTGTCGCTGAATTTTATTTTGCTTATTTTTTTAGATTTCCATCCCAATATACTAGTTATTATTAGGTTGCTTTTGAAATGAAATCGAGCGTAGCGTAGCAAAATATCTGTAAATGAAGCATCCTGGACATGATAGTACTGCTGCAGAAAAACTAAGTGTCAGGCAAAGTTTTCCGATGTTGAAGTTGTTCCTGCTATTTTAATAAAAGAGGCTGTCTTTTAGTGTCTCCCCCCCCCCTCAAGATTTTGACTCTTCTTTTTCTTTTGTCAAAGTGTCCCATTTCATCTTTCACATTGCCACGCTATTTCTATAAACATTTCGTTGTTAAAAATTGCGTGGTGTCACATTTCTTACATTTCGACTCTTACTTTTTCTCGCCTAACTTAATTTAGCCTTTACATTTTATTATTTTCATTTTTCGTTCAAAGTACATTAACCTTACCACAAACCTATCGGTAATAATCTTCTATGGATTTCAGCAATCTCATTGGGGTTTTTTTTCTGAATCTTTTAATCTAATTATTTAGCCACATGTACAAATAACATTTTAGCTGCAAAAAAGTTGCATTACTTCTTAAAGATTAACTTCAAAAAATTCTGAAACGGAAAAAAAATCGAACAGACTGATGCAGAAAGATTGGATACGTAACGAAGGCTCTTTTCTTCACATCCACATTCTTTGAAGAGTTTTTTAAATAAGAGGCTACCGGTATGCGTTTGAGCTCATTTGAAAGGGTCCTTTAGGGAGTCGTGCAATACCGTTCCTCCTTCGAATTATTGGATTCGGAAAATTTTTCCGCCCTTTTATCGATTCAAAACGGGAAGAGTAATTTCTGTTTAAAATTATGGTTCGAGTTCGAACCTAACCTCTATTGAACACTTCTGTCTCTATGTCCTTTTTTTTCCTTCTTTTTCTGCTTTTTCGTCTTCTTTCTCGATCTGTGAGCCTGGATTGAATTTCAATAGAGAGCAAACTCGAAAAGAATGAGTTCAAGTTTGATTCTTTTTTCAAGAAAATTATTATTTCGAAAGTGGGACAAGTAGCTCTTCACAATATTATTTGAAAGGTTATAAAATAAAATATTCCAAACTGCTTTTTTCCTAATTCATTCTTTACCAATTCTATACATGAGAGCCAGACTAACGTAAAGTCTATAAAGGGCGACTTTCAGATTATTACTGCAAAATATGCAGAATCTCATACCTCAATGAGCTACAACAACGTAATTCTGTTTAAAAAAAATTCTTTATAATTATTAACCAGTGTTATAAGAGCACGAGTTACAACCTTTAAATACACCACACAAACATTTTTACGGTCTCCTTCAAAGTAGTGATAATACTACTTGCTTTTGTGTGGCTTTGAGGCTCAGAATTTTGAAAAAAAGAAAATGGTTAAAAATGCCCATGGTTATTTAACTTCCTAAAAAGTAGTGAAATCCCTTTGTTGTAAAAAAAATTTCCCTTTGACCGATCTTAGCGAGTACAACTGCTTTATTAGAGGTTTTCTAAGGCTAACTGTCTCAAATTTACCGTTTTAGTTTTTATCAATTATTTTTAGTCAACATATTTTTCCCTTAACGGCCAGTTTTTCTAACACACATTTAATTAAACAGTTAGTTAATTGATATTAATATTTTCAAACAAGGTAATTTATCACAGTTGCAATTGTGGTTATTGGTTTTGAAAATCAATACATAGAAATAACAAGAAAGCACAGAAAAACTCAACTAAATTGTTTCAAAATAAGTTGTAAATGTAGAATGGTACGAAACTAAATTATTGTTCATCACTCTTAAAATATTAAAACTCATAAAAATATTTCATTTATGCGTTTAAATTCTATTTAGAGTTTTGCTTTTTTTTCCTGACAAAAAAGTTGAAGAAAAAGAATTTGTCTTGCAAGAAAACAGTCTGTTTGTAAGCTGCTCATGAAATATTAATCAATTTTAATGAACTTTTTCACTAATTAGATTCTAAACATACTATGAAGCTTTCATACTTGAAAAAGGAAAAAGAAAATTTCGTGAAAATTAATTAAAAGAGTATCTGCACTTTCTCATTGTAATTTTTTTCTCTTTACTATTGAACAGACCAGGCAAGTTTTCTTCTTTCGCTTCGTCAATTTACGTCATTTGTTTTTTTCAATTTATCGATGGCTATAGTCACTATTAGCTTTGAAATGAAATAAAAATTCTTCTATTTTAAAATTTAAGCATTTTAATATGGGATTTCCTAAAGGGGAATTATTCCCTTTAATAATCTGGTGTTTAAATTTCCAAAAACTTGTTTAGTGTTTAATGAAATGCATATAGTATTTAAATGATACATTAAATTAAAAAATTAGCTGTTAGACTTTTAAATGGTCGAAATTCACTAGTGTTCCATAATTTCACTTGCATTAGCATATTACTTTTGTAATGAAAAAAATTGCGCTTGAACTATTTAATACCATACATTCATTCAAGTAATGAACATAAATCTTGCTCGAATTAAAACAATATTGCTCTTGAAAGTTAACACTAAACTAATTTTCAATCGCTTAGAAAAAAATTCACTCTTAAAAGCATTAATAAGTGCTCGTACAGAGATCATTGAAAACAGAAAAAAAAAATCTTTTATTTTCTTGTCTCTTAAAGCTGTAACAAATGACTAAAATGTGAGATAAAACACTTCCACACGTTTTCCGTGGGTGGGAATGAAAAAAGAAAAATGTTCTCCATGATCTACTTTACGACGAGCAAGTAAATCAATTAAAGTTCTTCTTCTCCGAGTTAAGAAAACTTTTGTACAAGGACATTTTTTATTATTTTCACGACATTGGACCGTCTTCTAATTTCTTCTCCTGAAAAAGCAAGAAATAAAGCTTAAAATGGTACGGCTCAAAATAAATTGCAAAAGCGTGATTTTGCTGAAGTTTCGTTTAATTATGCGCTATTCGTCCAGTTCTAACAGTAGAAGGATGGTTTATAAGTTCCCACTTTTAAATAAGTTTAAGAAGCATTTCATAGCATCAGCAACTGAAAGCTGACTAGCTAAAATGTTTTGTAGAAATATCGTGGGTTTTGTTCTTTCGTTTTGATGTTTATAATCAATTTTTCGGACCATGTTGTCAAACTTTCAACAACATTTGTTCCGGCTCAGTGTGTTTCCCAATTCAATCTCTTTGTAAAGCAAATCGTGTTCTTTCAATTTAACATTGCTCAAATCGCTTACTAACTTCATTTTGCAGGAAATCAGAAGAAATTTCATTACATTCGCTGGATTTTTATTGGCCGTACTTTTTCTAATCCCGTGATTTTTTCCACAAAATTTTCATTTTTTTTTTTTTTAAATTTAAGATGTGCTTAATAATATTTTTTATTATTATTATTTCTTGTATTTCAACAACTTTTTCTTACAATTTATGCCTATTCTCGTTTTTTTTTTTTTTTTTTTTTTTTGTTTTTGTTTTTTTGCTCATCATTTGCTTCATACAAACTCTGTCAAATAAACGTTTTGACACAAAACGAGGTGCATTATCTCATTTATTTCAAGGCAGTTTTCAAACAATTAAACATACTCAACATTAACGTTTCACGCGAGCAAACTCGTTCTTTGTATCTTTTAAGTTTCCTCAGTTTGCTGTATTTGAATACGTTCTTTCTGTACTCTCTCTGAGTTACAGAACTTTTTATACTTTAGCCACTCTTAAAAGGTTCATTCCTAAATGCATTGACTTACAGTATGTGACCATAAGAAGTCAATTACTTCACTGATGTGCAAAAATTAAAAACGAGGCGGTTTTCTCAGAATATTGTTGCACAAAAGCTTTCTAAAGCAATGCATGTAATGCCATACGATCCCCAAGACGCATGAACTTGAACATGGGTAATGTATGTAATAAGCAATACTTCCCAATTAAAGGTTACACTCGATGACTGCGAGGCCCTCTACCGAAATTCGAGTGAAAGCGAGAAAAATGACGATGACGCAGATTGCATTATATTTCAGAAAACGTTTCTCTGAAGACAAGAATAGCAGCAATCTGCCTCCTGGCAGCACAAAATGTGCTCTGGTAAAAATAATTTTAAGTAAACAAACATTTGTGACTCCTATTTGCAAATGCGCAAATAGTGATGTGTTTCTTAAATTAATAGAGTTATTAATATTTTCGTATTATAATTGCTCAGTTTTTAACCATTATTACCTCTTTTGAAAGGTGCATTATAGGGGAAAGAAATAAGGTAACTTTTTTCAACTTTTGGTAAAATGCATTTTTTAAAAAATATATTTTTAACCGAAAACAAGTTGTGTTTAAACTTAGTTCGTGGTGTTATACAAACTATTTAAAATAATTGATCTTAATATATGGTCCTCAGAGGTCAAGTTTAGACTTTTGGACGAAATATGGCACTTTTAGTTCACATGCAATGGTGACATGTTTTATAGTAATACATAAAACTACTTTAAATACATAAAAATGGAGATTTTTTTTATACTGCTGTGTAATCCTAGCAGCAGTACTAACTAATAAACCCCATGTCTACGTACATTCAAAAAATACTTTAGAATTTTCGGGATAACCAAAAAAAAGCATTAAGCATCATACATTACAATTGTGAGCGGGAAATTTCAAGAAATTTAAAATAAAAATATGTTGCGAATGTCAATAGATGTACAATAGAGCTTTGAATATTCGAATATCAATAATCCAAACGATTAGTTAACTGAAAGCATTCCAAATGTTTAGAAGACAAGGCAAACTTATATAAATGTTCACTTTAAATTTGTGAAGTAGACAAGAAGTTCTTTATGTTATTTGTAGCTTGAAACAAAATGTATGCGTTAGTTTGTAGTTTTACTGCTCCTTTGTTTTTCCTATGACATCAGTAAGTTTAAACTTGAATCATCAGTTTCTTGAAAAAATAATTATTTAAACACCTAAAGTACCAAACTATTTTTGGTAACCATTGGATAGATTATGTAGTTATCTATCTAATGAATGTTTCATGTTTATTCTGTAATTATTGGTTTGTAAACTACTGGGGTACATAAAAAGAAAAGCAAGTAAATTCTAGATTAACAACCAAAACCAACAATGTCAATGTTGTCAATGAGTTATTTGTGAAAGTAGAGAAAAAAAACTTCCTTATTTTATGAGAATACTGTAACAAACTGCTGTGCAATCAAACAGAATTATCTTGCGTTCTCAAAAAATTATACTAACTAGCTGCCAGGGCAGCTAGATTAGCTTCCTGCGGCATGTTGATGCATAAGTTCCCCCCTCTCTAACTTTTACCTCATTCTGAAGTTATATTATTTGATATAATTTAATGTTCATTCGATTTCAAGACATACCACGCACGTGGCCCGGCGTTGCACGGGCACTTCGTGCCCTGAAAGTAGTGAGAAAAAAATTTAAAGAAACTACTCCCCGCCAAGGCGGCTCACTTACAGGCGCTTCACGCCTTTACTTTTTTCCTATATAAAAAAAATCATTCGAATTATTGAGATGCTTCACGCCTTCAAGATGGTGAGGAAAGTTTCAGTAAGTTCAGCTCGCTCAAAGGAAAAAAGGAGACATAGATACTCAGTTTTTAATAAAAGTAGATGGCTCTTCAACAAATAAATGTTTCAAAATATTACCAGTAGCTAGCGATAAAAATTCTACGTAAGTGGCCCGCTTATGAGTTTCGTGTTTGATTTAGTTAAGCCTTCATTCAAAATTCTCTTTATCATTGTTATTATACTGTTTCATAGCAACGACGGTTTGCAAGAATGGATTTCATATTTAATCATTTATTAGGCTTAATCGCTTCAAACTTGACTACTTATTAATTGATATCTTCGCTAATTAAAATCGTATAATTATATCAATTGAAACTAATGAAGCCTGAAAAATTACCTATCTATCGGTACCTGGTTCGACTTTCAGGTCATTGGCGTTCAGGAGAAAGAAGCGTGACATAGAAAGATAGTTAGAAAGATAGAAAGAAAGATAGTTAGAAAGATACTCAGTTTTTAATATAAGTAGATTCTTAGATGATAAATAATTACAAAGGTCAATATTAGGAAACAAAGTGAGAACTCTACGCTAGGAAAAAAGTAAAAGTCGCTAATTGCTCTTACAACTTTTCTAGAACTTCTTTCAAAACTATATTTGATATTCCACTTAGAAAAACGAAGTTAAGAAAACAATAATTAAATTTACCTCTAATAAAGAGTTAGTTTGTCGCATCACTGTTTAATCTTGTTTTCAATCTTCAATCACCCTACCATGAAGTGTTCGACCTTCTTAAGGAAGAAGATAAGTCTCGAATTAATTCCGAGCACGAAGGGCAATCCCTTTTCCAAATCCCAAAAGATCTCCGTATCGGTAGTAAAGCAGCCAAAACGCTAAATGTTGCTAAACAAATAGTTCGGCTGCTATATTTGTCCGTCGGCTCTTTTTTTCCCGAGGAACACCTCTCTCTCTCTCTCTCCCGTCAATCCTTTAAGTATAGTATTTTCTTTTTCGTCATAAAATAGCTGCACATTAAATGACGAACTAACTTATCAATTAGTGTGATTATCAAAGGTCTGTCATTGAAAAATGTTGACTCTCTTCTATTTTTAGGCAATAATGATTGTTACTGAAAGAGCAAATGGTTTTAGTCGCTTTTTTTAATGCATTTGTACATAACATATTATACAGGAGCTTCCAACTTTTGAAAATTTAAACTCATAGCTGAGTTTTTTACGGGGGTGGGGCAGGAGATGTCATATTTAATGACAAATGTAACAGATACAATGACTAAATAATTCCTAAATTTTCAACAGGACAAGTAACAGATTATTTAGAAAAAAATTGGATTTCTCACCTTGTATAGTGATAAATTAGAACTGTTTATTTTTAAACACAAATTTGGAACATTAATGATCACAAAATCAGTAGGGGAGACTGGGTACGGTTGTGACAGTTTTCATTTGCTCCCCCATAGATCCCTTAGCAATGCCTGTGAGCTGGTTTAAAGTTGTTTTTATGTTAAAGTATTTATTTGCCTGCTTATAAACACTAAAATTTTCTCCCTAAGTACAATAGTTAACTCACAGGACCAAATTAAACAAAAAAGGAAAAAATGTCACAACCGACCCCACCCCAGGGGCGGTTGTGACAGTGCTTGGGGTAGGTTGTGACAACTTCAAAGATACAGCAAAACAGTCTAGATCACTTTTAATTTCAAGTAATATTAAACGTGATTCAACATAACCTTCATCTGGGAAAGTTTAACATTTCACAATGTGTCTCGTTCAGTTGAAGTAGCCTTATACCAAGTCTTACAAAAATATCAGGTTTTTGGAATTTCGTAACGTCTGTTTTGGCAACATTATGCACATCCTGTGGGTCATAACCGTGTCTGTTCATAACAATTCTCAAGTATCAAAGAAAGATTCCACATTTATTTGTTTTATTGAAGCTTGTTTTACTCTTGAAAGGCTAGTTGCATGAGCTACACGAACAGACGTGGAACATTTCTATTCATAAATGAACGGAACCATTTCTCAGTAGCCATTTTACTCTCATATCTGCTTTCAGCGTATATGTAAGCTCAAAAGCACTTTATTATGAGCACCTAACACACGTATAACCTATGCACACGTTGTTTTCATTGTGACAGCGCCGGCCGGCTCCATCGCGTTTACGAATGAATGTTTCGTAGCAAAGACTTACGATTAACGTTGCATTTCCAAAGCTGTCTGAAAGAAAAAAAAGTTTCACTTCTTTATAAGCTTCTTTATATTTCATTAGGTCACACTGCCTTATTTCTGTCTTCTCCAAGCGTATTATGGGCATCAAATATGATAAAAACATGTTTTACTCGTGTCACAACCGTCCCCACGCAATTTGTCACAACCGACCCCAACCCACTACTTTTGAAAACAGCAATCGCCATGGCAATATAAAATAGCCTACATAAAAAGTAATCACTGCTATTTCACTATTAAGGTTCACCACTAACGGGGAGAAAACTTTCATTTCTCTATCTGTACCCATTCAACAGGAATTACTAAAAGACATCGAACAAAAAAACTTACTTTTGACTGTTAAAAAGTAACCAACCCCTCTGCTAGCGTTAATGTCGCTCGATGGCTACCGCAGTGCTTTGACACACATTCAGATAAACATGCTGATACTCTCTCTCTCTTTGCTTCAACCAGGTATTAATTATGATTTAGCTAATGTGACGACTGTCACAACCGCTCCGCGTCACAACCGTCCCCAGTCTCCCCTATTGTCTAAATGACTGTAACGTGGATATTATCTGAAATCGTTGTAATGTTTCTCATGATGGCAAAAAAATAGAAAATTGCATGTTTCGGACACGTTTTCGTAGCGGCGTAGTTCACGACTGGTTGGTAGAAACTACAAATTTTCGTAACAGTTGGCAGCTCCGCACTGTATTATCAATATCTACGTATAGTTAGTTTGCCAATAAGTATCGTCGGTAAATTATACTGAATCGTTTCCGAAGAATATCGAAGTTAATAGCGTTGGTTGCAAAATGTACGAATTTAAAATCATCATTTTCGAAGAAAGAAACAAAAAAATAAAAAATA
Source organism: Uloborus plumipes (assembly GCA_038373865.1). Lineage (NCBI taxonomy): Eukaryota > Metazoa > Arthropoda > Arachnida > Araneae > Uloboridae > Uloborus > Uloborus plumipes. The sequence continues at coordinate 13,380 of JAXGGA010015934.1, forward strand.
AAAAATAAAAAAACGTATCACTAAGCAATATTTTATAAACAACTAGTATAAACTTTTTTTTTTTTTTTTTTTTGTAAAATTAGCTACATGACATATTTACATAATAAAAATTTGAGTTTTAATCATTACAATCTATAGATATAAGTTACGGAAAGTTTTAACTCAAAGTTTTTCCGAAAGTAATTAAGAGTTCTAATTATATGCACCGATGTAATATAGTATACGGACAGTGTACTACCTGTTTAGTAACTTTTCTGAAAAAAAGGAAAAAAAAATATTTTCGACGTAATTAAGTTCAACAAGACATCTGCCAATCATCTTGCAGTGTAAACTGCCAAGGTTTTCACTAGAGATGATTAAACCTTTCTTTTTAAATTTATATAGTCTATTAACCGTTACCTTATTTACATTTTTAGAAGGCTTTTTTGTGAAAATCAAAATAAATTAGTATGCATGTTCATGTCACGTTGATGTTAAAATAACACGGAAACTCTTCTTCCTGTGCGCTAGACAAAAAAAAAATCTACGCTTTTTAATTTTCCGTTTTCCAACTGCATTAGCGAAAGCTATACGTTCCCATTAGTCTTAGGCTGTTTTTGATCGCAGATCACACGGCAAATTAAAAGCATCACTTTCTTGAGTCAAGTACGACTATTTAAAGTACATATAAGGGGAAAAGTATCTATACGAGGGCACTTTCTGTCTGAATAAATATTTTGTAAATTTCAGTTTTCTCTCATTTTCAGTCATTCAGATTCAATGCTTCCTTTCCTGACTAAACAATTAGTGCTTTGTGCAAGTAATATACTGACAGCTCGGTTACGCCATCCAGAGACTGCAGCTTGTTGGACACATCAGGCTGGAACAGTAAGTAGTCAATCAGGAGGTAGATGGTCACTCATTGCATCTGAGATTACCTTCAAACTAGTATCTAAAATAAATTTAGCACACCAGCGGAAGTACGCCAGCAATAATGCTGTTCAACTAGTTAGATGAAAGCAAAATCTTAAGTAATAGGCAGCAGTGGCGCACCCTCGGGGGAAGCTAAGGGGCTGAAGCCCCTGACAGAATCATGAATATGAACCCAATTGATAAAACCACACAGCTTAAAATTGCGTCTTGGCTTCTGAAAATTTGCAGAGATAGCCCCCAACCCCCTTCTTAATTTCACTGAAAAATAATTTCAGTTTTTCCCCTAGGACTTCATATTCAAAAAATTTCTAATGGAGGACCACTTAGCCGCTCCTAGAAAACAATTCTGGTTGCGTCGATGATAGACAGTGTTAAATTAATTTTAACCATCTTTTTGAACGTAATTTTTGCCACAATGAGAGGACACCTGCTTTAACCCGATTATTTAACATTCCAGACTGATGATTCTATTTCAAAGCAATAACGAAACTACAGTCTCTGGATGTCACAACCGGGCTGTCGGTATAGTGCGTGTAATTCTTCCTTAATATTGGTAAATGGTGGTAACTTGATGCTTAAATTGATATTTTTTGTCTGAAACACGTACAGACAATTTTGGCTTTAAAATTGACCTTCTTTACGTTGGATATGCTCCATCGCAAAGCTCAATGAGTGCGAAATCGTTCAATATCGTTTCAGGTCTGACACTGAGCAAACGAGTCCGTGTGACAGAGTTACGAGTTCCTTCAACTGCAGTATTTGGAGAATCTGTAGCCCTCCTCTGCAGTTACGAGCTGGGAAGTGAAGAACTGTACGTCGTGAAATGGTACAAAGACGACCTCGAGTTCTACAGATACGAGCCAAAAGATGACAATCAGTCCATCTATTTCCCACAGCCTGGAGTCAATATCGATGTAAGTGCACATTTTCTCTAAAAGATTCCATGTTAAGCAAAGCTATGCCTTATTCCCCCTAGTATACAGTAATTAAAGGCAAGTTGCAGAAAAAAGACCTATTGAAGAGATTATTTTCTACTATAGCTAAGTAATTAGTTTTCTATGCATAAAAAATTGTACTTCATTCGGCTGTAGAAGTTTGGAGTAGAAAAAAAATATTGTTACAAATCTTGTAAATAGTTGTTGTTTTTCCTGCCTTGCATCATTTTCACTAGTTTTGGTTTTATCTGGCGACATGTTGCAAAAGTATCTGAAGATATCACTTCTACCATTTGTATACCGACCCTGTAACATTTTGTAGTTTTTGCACTTACCCTAACTTTAATAAGCATGAAGACATTTTCGCTCGGAGTTGTAATATCGTGGGTTTTTCTTTTTATCACTAGAATTTTCTTGAATGGATTATTTAAGTTTGTGAATGAATCGAGTACTCCGGATTTTGCTAGAATGTTGTAGAAATTTCCTTCCGAGTATAAATAGCTGTCCAACTGCCTTGAACACAGTTATTAGTTTTTTCTCAGATTGGATTTCTGAGAGGCTCGTTTTATTCGCTTGGGCGAATGTTTGTTTTGCTTTTGTAATTTCTTAATTACTGTTCACGTTAGATACGTGGTGCTGAGTTACTGTTGAGAGTACAGTGTACTGTTTGCTACCTAATTGCTGGATGTTTAGCAATTGTTTCCTGCTCCTATTGTAAATAAGTGTACATACTTGTAAATAAATTTATAGTTACTTCCTCAAGATTGGAATGATTATTTAAGAAAGTTGAAGGTGCTACGGACTCGTTACAATATTAATTATGAAATAGTTGACCGAAATACTTTCATTTTGCAGACAGAACATAAAAATTTTAAACTCATCCAAACGATTTTCAAATTTCATTTGTTTAGCATTGAAATGATTTATGATCGAAGTTGAAAAAATCACTGTATGAGTTCACTGTGCTAATATATCAACTAATTAGTTTACAATTTAATGTATCTTAGCTTATAATACTGATATTAAAATATTAAATGCTTATTGACAGAATAATAGCTTTAATTCAATAGTATAGTAGTTAAAAAGAAAACTAAATTATTTCTCTAATTGATCTCAACTACTTTAGTTAATTTGTGCCACCAACAACATTTTTAAAAATCTGCATGTATATTTTGAAATATATGCACACATTTGCATAATACGCGTTTTTTACAATGAAATTTGAAGTAAAATACTTTTTGTGAAATATATTTCTCACATAAATCTTCTACAAAATTTAATGTACATGTACGCGCTTCATGTAATTTTATTTCAGAAAACTGTTCATAACATTTTTTTTATGTGAAACATTTTATGTAAGCATATTTTTCGTTTGTATTATTCGTGATACTAAAAATCAGGACAACAAGATATAAATATATTTATTAAAGAGATTTTTTATTCAGTTCCTTAATATAATAAAGGTTGCTTTCTCTCCTGCAGCTTTCTAAATCTGGGAGCAATTCCGTGTATCTAAGAAACGTCGCTTTGGACACCTCTGGCTCCTACAAATGCCAAGTATCTACTGACGCTCCTTCCTACAGTTGTGTGCAAGATGTCAAGGAGATGAACGTCATAGGTACGGTTACAGTTTGAATAAACCTTTAAAGGAAATTCTGCTATAATGTTTAACTTCATTATGCGTTTCTTAATATCTTATCTTCGGGTTTTCAAAATGGCAGAAAATCGTCAGTGTGCCCATGTCGTATGCGGCACATAAAAGATCGCTTGATTTTTCGTTCGGCTTTGAATACCCTCGACAAAGATAAAGGCCTAATGAGCAGTTTCGCATTCACTTCCTTCCACTTTTTTCTCTCCCACTCACTCTCTCTCTCCCTTAATTCCATCCTTTCTCTATCTCTACCCCCCCCCCTCTCTCTCTCTCTCTCTGTAGAATTTTTCTCACTATGTCTTTATAATGTTAGAAAAACATGTATTGCTAATTCCTAACACATGGCAGAAAACTTTTTTTGCAAGAAATCATTTCAAAAACAAAGTGCACTATAGCAAAATTTCTCAGGCTTTAAAAAAATATCCTAAGCATTTTTATCAACTTCTGGTGGAGAACAGGTGTTTAGCTCTAGATGAATAAGGAATGAGGGGAAAAATAAATAAGTGATAAAAAAAATGGGATGAGATGAAGTATTCTGGAGCTCAACAATAGCTGTATTGCCAAGGCGAACGAATTAACCCTCATAGTACAAAATTATCAACCTTAGAGCTGTTAGCTAACAAATATTTAACAACATAATCCTTCTATTTTACGAAGTATTCAGTATTCTGTGTCAATGTTCGTTTTAATTTTTTCTAGCATCTTGTTATGTTTCCTGTAAGCTTGATGTAATTTGGGATTAAACTGCGTGTTATAAGACACAACACACAACCATACGAAATAAGTGACAATTTTTAAATTGATGCTCATATCATTGTGAGTGTTAATTGTATTTTTAAAAATGCATAGAATTATTAAACACAGCAAGTAAACTATTTTAAGAAAGGTTAATTCTAACTTTATTACGAAACAGATTTTGCAAAAACATTCTATGTTCATTCGTGGTTTCTTTTATTTTTTTATTTTTTCCCTACATCCCGTAAATGCACGCGCAACCTGCATGGAACTTTTGATGCACATCTTTATCTCAACCATGTGCTTTAAATGATCTAAGTGAGAGGAAACTTTTCCAAACGCTCTTAAATACTTTAGTATTGAAAGCATGCAGTGACTTTTGTCAACACGCTGTGCGTATATTTATGCATTTTATCAAAGCCCATGTCCATAATAAGCTAATAAACTGGACAAAATGCAGTTCAATATGTACTATGTTCTAAGTACAGTTCCCAGTAAAGGCTCTATCTACAAGTACAAAGCTACCAAATATAGCAGAAAAGAACTTCAGTATTTTACGGAAAGAGAAATAAATGCTTTTATGACCATGCATTATGGCAACAAAAATAAATGAACTTTCTTTGCATTTCAGTTCTGCCGGAAGACGGACCCACCATCAGTGGTGGCAAAGACATCTACGACTTCGGGGAGAATATCACACTCAACTGCACCTCTGCCAAATCAAAACCTGCTGCTCAATTGTACTGGATAGTCAACGATCAAATTGTGAGTCTGAACTGCTACCGGAACCCCTAAACACAGCGTGGGTTACATACCGAAAACCTGGCTAACGGAGTATACGGTGGGGAAAAAAAATTTTGATTTCATGCAGTTTAAGTCAAAATGATAAAAAACTAAACAACAAATGTATTAATCATTTATACTTATCGATGAAAATATGGAAACAGATTACTTTAAGCAAGTAAAATTTATCAGACAACTGGGGAAGGGGACAAATAAATACAGTTCTAAACTTTTTAATGGTGCAGGTTTTCTTTCTATAAACTTTGATTTATGATTAAAAGTCGAGACACCTTTACTGATGGATCATTATCCACAACGTGAATTAAATTTATGTCGGTACAAATGTCGAAATTTTTAAAGTAAAATTATTTTCTGACCATAAAAATGCAGTTATTTCTGGAAAAGAGCAAAAAAGAATTTGAAAGAAATCATGATCCGATAAGAAAGTTTTTATTATGTATTAGAAAGATCACGTTGGGTCGGAGAAAAAAATGACTATTTGTAGTCGATTTTAAGGAACTTTTTTCAAAATATTTTAAGCTTCATCAAATAAATAAATTTGCATTCGTGAATGATCGGCGCAAACTCTCACATGCGCTAAGCTTTGCCACATTTTCATGTTTACGAGTATTCATAACTCGTGAAAGATTAGGGATTATTACATTGCAAAAAAAATATAATTTCACAAGTATAACGTATGTATTCTTCGTCGGTTTGAGTAAACACTTACTGAATGGGCTATGAGACACATATTTATAATAATACTATATTTAATACCTAGCTTTTAAAGCTTGAAGCCGCTATTTTCATGCTCATGATATAATGGTATTTGTTCTTTTCATGGAATAGAAACATATTTTGAATAAGAATTTCATGATTTCTTATGCGGCAACAAGAAACTACCAAAGCGCTAAATTACAAAAAGAGATCCTTTCAGTCTGGAAATATTGGCAAGGCTGAAAAGTTTAGTGTTAAGAATACAGTTTGACGATAAACATACTATTAAACCTGCACCCTCTAGAGTATTCGTAGTTCTAAAGCTTAAATGCACTGTCTCGCGATAATTTAAGGAATTAACGAAAGAGGTAAAACATTGCGCTCCATGTATTTTCTTCTTGGTAATAAATAGGCTTTAGGACAGTTTCTGGTGTAATGCAATTTCAAAACAATAGATAAGAAAAGGACCCATAAACACGGTGAAAAATTAGTCATTCGCTGAGTTTAAAAGCATGTTGTAAGTTACGGCATTTACTTGTTGCTGTTGTCTCGTGGTAGCTAGGCCGGCAATTCACTTTTCCAACTGTATTTTAACTTGATGTGAAGTCCGACTTCCACAGTACTCACATGCCATAAGGACCCGTTTATAGGGTAGGCAAACATTCACAGTACAACACATTCACACAAAGAAGAAACGAGGACGAGAGAGATTACATCCAGATGCTCTTGCCGGTATTCGAGTCCGGAACCTCCCAATCGGAAGTCAGACTTGTCTGACCACTAGACAAGATGGCCGCTATAGCATTTGTTTGTTTTACCTCTTTCAACCGCCATTGGCCAGAGCTTACCGCAGTTCCTGTAGTTTATTCGAATTTTGAATAAGGACGTAGCTAGAATATAGTGTTCCAATCACGTGGGATGATTCTCGCGGGTTGGTGAGTAGCAGTGAGGAAAGGGGCTCTAGCCCCCTAATATTGCAATGAAAACTTGCTTTGTGGTTAAGCAACTATAGTAATTAATTCAGCTATTTTTACAGCTACATATTTGTTTTAAACTTCAAATGCACTTTATAACTGTTTATTGCTGCATTTTATTAATTAAACCATTTTATTCCATTCTTCACCTCTTTTACGGCACTTGCTATAATTGAAATTTGTTCGAAAAATGTTTACCAGTTACTTACTAACATAAAAGGAGAAAAATCAGGGGGTGAGACTTGCAAAAATATAAACTTAATTTTTGCCTATATTCCATCCAGTGTGCTTGGGCGGGAGGGGGAGGTTCTAAATTCACCATGTGGTTATAAGGATAAAAATAATCTGAAGATGAATTAAATAAAATATATGAAAACTAAAAATATTCCGGAAATTTGTAAAACAGGAAGGAAAAACTTAATGAAAGATCAATGTTTACATTGAATGAAATACGATCAACAGTTGACTTTTCATTTTAAACGAAAAAATAGAAAATGAAAAGTAATTAGCTATTTGGGAAGCATAAAGCAAATTTTCAATTTTTGTGCTCTAACATATCTTTTTAATGATACCGGATAAACAATATTAACATGTTTTTAAAACATCTAAATAAACTTTTTTCATGAAACTTCAAATTGAAATTTTGATATTTTAATTTGAACCGTTGATTATATATAGTTTTTTAATCAAAATATTTAATGAAATATTCATATTTTTATGCTGCTATTGAAATTTCAATGTTATTTTAAAAGAAACTGCCTAAAGAACTTATGGGAAAATTAAAGAATAAAATACAATGACTATAGTGAAGGTGGAAATGCCAAATGTACATTTCACTCACCAAATCGCACAACTACAGTAACATCAAGAATTAATTTTCTGCGGGTGTTTTCCATGCTCCCGACTCAGACGTATGGACGGTTGCCTTTTTTTGGGTTTAGCTTGTTGAATCTGATATATTTGTATCATTTAATGCGAAAGTATGCTTCGTTTATTTCCTTCACTCAGTCTTTTTTTAACACAAAGCTTAAAATTTTCAAGAAGAAAAGCAAAACATTGCTATTTTAAACAGACTTTTTTTTACCTAATAAAATAATAGGTAAAAAAAAGTCTGTATAAAATAGAAATGTTTTGTTTTTCTTCTTGAAAATATTAAGCTTTGTATTAAAAAAATACTGAGTGAAGGATATAAACGAAGCATACTTTCGCATTAAATGATACAAATATATCAGATTCAACAAGCTAAACCCAAAAAAAGGCAACCGTCCATACGTCTGAGTCGGGAGCATGGAAAACACCCGCAGAAAATTAATTCTTGATGTTACTGTAGTTGTGCGATTTGGTGAGTGAAATGTACATTTGGCATTTCCACCTTCACTATAGTCATTGTATTTTATTCTTTAATTTTCCCATAAGTTCTTTAGGCAGTTTCTTTTAAAATAACATTGAAATTTCAATAGCAGCATAAAAATATAAATATTTCATTAAATATTTTGATTAAAAAAACTATATATAATCAACGGTTCAAATTAAAATATCAAAATTTCAATTTGAAGTTTCATGAAAAAAGTTTATTTAGATGTTTTAAAAACATGTTAATATTGTTTATCCGGTATCATTAAAAAGATATGTTAGAGCACAAAAAATGAAATTTTGCTTTATGCTTCCCAAATAGCTAATTACTTTTCATTTTCTATTTTTTCGTTTAAAATGAAAAGTCAACTGATGATCGTATTTCATTCAATGTAAACATTGATCTTTCATTAAGTTTTTCCTTCCTGTTCTAGAAATTTCCGGGATATTTTTAGTTTTCATATATTTTATTTAATTCATCTTAAGATTATTTTTATCCTTATGACCACATGGTGAATTTGGAACCTCCCCCTCCCGCCCAAGCACACTGGATGGAATATAGGCAAAAATTAAGTTTATATTTTTGCAAGTCTCACCCCCTGATTTTTCTCTTTTTATGTTAGTAAGTAACTGGTAAACATTTTTCAAACAAATTTCAATTATAGCAAGTGCCGTAAAAGAGGTGAAGAATGGAATAAAATGGTTTAATTAATAAAATGCAGCAATAAACAGTTATAAAGTGCATTTGAAGTTTAAAACAAATATTTAGCTGTAAAAATAGCTGAATTAATTACTATAGTTGCTTAACCACAAAGCAAGTTTTCATTGCAATATTAGGAGGCTAGAGCCCCTTTCCTCACTGCTACTCACCAACCCGCGAGAATCATCCCACGTGATTGGAACATGGCCCTCTCGTTCACTACATTCTAGCTACGTCCTTATTCAAAATTCGAATAAACTACAGGAACTGCGGTAAGCTCTGGCTAATGGCGGTTGAAAGAGGTAAAACAAATGCCGTGCCGGTCATCTTGTCTAGTGGTTAGAGAAGTCTGACTTCCGATTGGGAGGTTCCGGACTCGAATACCGGCTATACTAGAATGCAACTTAACTTGGCACTGACGTCACTACGGACGGAGCCAATAAGAGCTCACAAGCAGTCAGCGATCTCCTCTTATTTGCCAAGTAGGCTGTGACGTTTTATTTAGCTCATTTTTCATAGGCTAACGTCACGCAAACGTCACGCTGACGTCACGATGTTTTTGTCAAGAAACGTTGCATTTTAGTATAGAGCATCTGGATGTACTTTCTCTCTCTCGTCCTCGTTTCTTCTTTGTGTGAATGTGTTGTGCTGCGAATGGTTGCCTACACAATAAACGGATCCTTATGGCATGTGTGTATTGTGGAAGTCGGACTTCACATCACATTAAAGTACAGTTGAAAAAGTGAAGCAGTGTACCCCAAATTGCCAGCAAGCTACCACGAGACAACAGCAACAAGTAAATGCCGTAACTTACAACATGCTTTCAAACTAAACTAATGACTAATTTTTCACCGTGTTTATGAGTCTTTTTCTTATCTATTGTTTGGAAATTGCATTACACCAGAAACTATCTAAAGCCTATATATTCCCACGAAGAAAATACGTGGAACGCAATGTTTTACCTTTTTCGTTAATTTCTTAAATTATCGTGAGACAGTGCATTCAAGCTTTAGAATTACGAATAGTCTTTTGCGAGTGCAGGTTCAATAGTATATTTATCGCCAAACTGTACTCTTTACCCTAAACTTTTCAGCCTTGCCAATATTTCCAGACTGAAAGGATATCTTTCTGAAATTTAGCGCTTTATTAGTTTTTTTTGCCGTATAAGAAATCATGAAATTCTTAATTAAAATATGTTTCTATTCCACGAAAAGAACAAATACAATTATAGTATGAGTATGAAAATAGCGGCTTCAAGCTTCGAAAGCTAGGTGTTAAATATAGTGTTATTATAAATATGTAAGTCTCATAGCCCATTCAGTTAGTGTTTACTCAAATCGACGAAGAATACATACGTGATACTTGTGAAATTATATTTTTTTTTGCAATGTAATAATCCCTAATCTTTCACGAGTCATGAATACCCGTGAACATGAAAATGTGGCAAAACTTAGCGCATGTGAGAGTTTGCGTCGATCATTCACGAATGCAAATTTATTTATTTGATGAAGCTTCAAATATTTCGAAAAAAGTTCTTTAAAATCGACTACAAATAGTTATTTTTTCCTTTCTCCGACCCAACGCGATCTTTCTAATACATAATAAAAACTTTCTCATTGGATCATGCTTTCTTTCAAATTTTTTTTGCTCTTTTCCAGAAATAACTGCATTTTTATGGCCAGAAAATAATTTAACTTTAAAAATTTCGACATTTGTAACGACATATATTTAATTCACGTTGTGGAAAATGATCCATCACTAAAGGTGTCTCGACTTTTAATCATAAATCGAAGTTGATAGAAAGAAAACTTGCACCATTAAGAAGTTTAAAACTGTATTGATTTGTCCCCCCCCTCGCTGTCTGATAAATTTTACTTGCTTAAAGTAATCTGTTTTCATATTTTCATCTATAAGTATAAATGATTAACATATTTGTTGTTCAATTTTTTATCATTTTGACTTAAACTGCATGAAATCAAAATTTTTTTTCATCACCGTATATTCCGCTAGCGAGGTTTTCAGTATGTAACCCACGCTGTGTTTAGGGGTTCCGGTAGCAGTTCAGACTCACAATTTGATCGTTGACTATCCAGTACAATTGAGCAGCAGGTTTTGATTTGGCAGAGGTGCAGTTAAGTGTGATATTCTCCCCGAAGTCGTAGATCTCTTTGCCACCGCTGATGGTGGGTCCGTCTTCCGGCAGAACTGAAATGCAAAGAAAGTTCATTTATTTTTGTTGCAATAATGCACGGTCATAAAAGCATTTATTTCTCTTTCTGTAAAATACTGAAATTCTTTTCTGCTATATTTGGCAGCTTTATACTTGTAGATAGAACCTTTACTGGGAACTGTACTTAAAACATAGTACATACTGAACTGCATTTTGTCCAGTTTATTAGCTTATTATGGACATGGGCTTTGATAAAATGCATAAATATACGCACAGCGTGTCGACAAAAGTTACTGTATGCTTTCAATACTAAAGTATTTAACCCTTTAACTGTCAAGTTATTTTGATTTTTAACACTTTTCCAAGCACAAACCCGAGAAGCAGTCGGGTTTGACAAAGAGATGAAGCCGAAATAAACGTCTCCCGATATATTCGGTTATAACAATACGATGCACTCAAAAAAAAAAAAAAAAAAAAAAAAACCCCGAGTAATACTCGGGCGTGACATTTTCGAAAACTAGCTGTGCCCGAGACTATCTCAGGCATGACAGTTAAAAGGTTAAGAGCGTTTGGAAAAGTTTCCGCTAACTTAGATCATTTAAAGCGCATGGTTGAGCTAAAAATGTGCATCAAAAGTTCCATGCAGGTTGCGCGTGCATTTACGGGATGTAGAGATAAAAAAAAAAAGAAAAGAAACCACGAATGAACATAGAATGTTTTTTGCAAAATCTGTTTCGTAATAAAGTTAGAATTAACCTGTCATAAAATAGTTTACTTGCTGTGTTCAATAATTCTATGCATTTTTTAAAAATAGAATTAACACTCACAATGATATGAGCATCAATTTAAAAATTGTCATTCATTTTGTATGGTTGTATCTTATAACACGCAGTTTAATCCCAAATTACATCAAACTTACAGGAAACATAATAAGATACTAGAAAAAAATTAAAACGAACTTTGACACAGAATACTGAATGTTGAAGAGAAGGATTATGTTGTTAAATATTTGTAAGCTAACAGCTCTAAGGTTGACAATTTTGTACTATGAGGGTTAATCCGTTCGCCTTGGCAATACAGCTATTGTTGAGCTCCAGAACACTTCATCTCATCCCATTTTTTTTATCACTTATTTATTTTTCCCTTAATTCCTTATTCATCTAGAGATAAACACCTGTTCTCCACCAGAAGTTGATAAAAATGTTTAGGATATTTCTTTAGAGCCTGAGAAATTTTGCTATAGTGCACTTTGTTTTTGAAATGATTTCTTGCGAAAAAAGTTTTCTGCCATTTGTTAGGAATTAGCAATACATGTTTTTCTAACATTATAAAGACATAGTGAGAAAAAACTCTACAGAGAGAGAGAGGGGGGGGGATAGAGAGAGAGAAAGGATGGAATTAATGGAGAGAGAGAGAGTGAGTGGGAGAGAAAAAGGTGGAAGGAAGTGAATGCGAAACTGCTCATTAGGTATTTATCTTTGTCGAGGGTATTCAAAGCCGAACGAAAGACCAAGCGATCTTTTATATGCCGCCTACGACATGGGCACACTGACGAATTTCTGCATTTTGAAAACTCGAAGATAAGATATTAAGAAACGCATAATAAAGTTAAACATTATAGCACAATTTCCTTTAAAGGTTTATTCAAACTGTAACCGTACCTATGACGTTCATCTCCTTGACAGCTTGCACACAACTGTAGGAAGGAGCGTCAGTAGATACTTGGCATTTGTAGGAGCCAGAGGTGTCCAAAGCGACGTTTCTTAGATATACGGAATTGCTCCCAGATTTAGAAAGCTGCAGGAGAGAAAGCAACCTTTATTATATTAAGGAACTGAATAAAAAATCCCTTTAATAAATATATTTATATCTTGTTGTTCCGATTTTTAGCATCACGAATAATACAAACGAAAAATATGCTTACATAAAAAATCTCACATAAAATAAATATTATGAACAGTTTTCTGAAATAAAATTACCCGAAGCGCGTACATGTACATTAAATTTTGTAGAAGATTTATGTGAAAAATATATTTTACAAAAAATATTTTACTTCAAATTTCGTTGTAAAAAAACGCGTATTATGCAAATGTGCATATATTTCAAAATATACATGCAGATTTTTAAAAATGTTGTTGGTGGTACAAATTAACTAAAGAAGTTGAGATCAATTAGAGAAATTAATTAGTTTTCCTTTTAACTACTATAATATTGAATTAAAGCTATTCTGTCAATAAACATATAATATTTTAATCTCAGTATTATAAGCTAAGATACATTAAATTGTGAACTTATTAGTTGATATATGAGCACAGTGAACTCATACAGTGATTTTTTGAACTTCGATCATAAATCATTTCAATGCTAAAGAAATGAAATTTGAAAATAGCTCGGATGAGTTTAAAACTTTTATGTTCTGTCTGCAAAATGAAAGTATTTTGTCAACTATTTCATAATTAATATTGTAACTAGTCCGTAGCACCTTCAACTTTCTTAAATAATCATTCCAATCTTGTGGAAGTAACTATAAATTTATTTACAAGTATGTACACTTATTTACAATAGGAGCAGGAAACAATTACTAAAGATCCAGCAATTAGGTAGCAAACAGTACACTGTACTCTCAACAGTAACTCAGCACCACGTATCTAACGTGAACAGTAATTAAGAAATTACAAAAGCAAAACAAACATTCGCCCTAGCGAATAAAACGAGCCTCTCAGAAATCCAATCTGAGAAAAAAATAATAACTGTGTTCAAGGCAGTTGGACAGCTATTTATACTCGGAAGGAAATTTCTACAACATTCTAGCAAAATCCGGAGTGTTCGATTCATTCACAAACTTAAATAATCCATTCAAGAAAATTCTAGTGATAAAAAGAAAAACCCACGATATTACAACTCCGAGCGAAAATGTCTTCATGCTTATTAAAGTTAGGGTAAGTGAAAAAACTACAAAATGTTACAGGGTCGGTATACAAATGGTAGAAGTGATATCTTCAGATACTTTTGCAACATGTCGCCAGATAAAACCAAAACTAGTGAAAATGATGCAAGGCAGGAAAAACAACAACTATTTACAAGATTTGTAACAATATTTTTTTTCTACTCCAAAATTCTACAGCCCAATGAAGTACAATTTTTTATGTATAGAAAACTAATTACTTAGCTATAGTAGAAAATAATCTCTTCAATTTGTCTTTTTTCTGCAACTTGACTTGAATTACTGTATACAAGGGGGAATAAGGCACAACTTTGCCAGACATGGAATCTTTTAGAGAAAATGTAGACTTACATCGATATTGACTCCAGGCTGTGGGAAATAGATGGACTGATTGTCATCTTTTGGCTCGTACCTGTAGAACTCGAGGTCGTCTTTGTACCATTTCACGACGTACAGTTCTTCACTTCCCAGCTCGTAACTGCAGAGAAGGGCTACAGATTCGCCAAATACTGCAGTGGAAGGAACTCGTAACTCAGTCACACGAACTCGTTTGCTCAGTGTCAGACCTGAAACGATATTGAACTAATTCGCACTCATTGAGCTTTG
>JAXGGA010015935.1:0-27859 GCA_038373865.1 Uloborus plumipes
GGAAAAGGGAGGAGAGTGAGAAATCAGTTTTATTTTAAGCGGCGTTCTCTCGTAACACAAGGTAACGAGAGAAGGTGATGCTATACATGATTGGTAGGTGATGCTAGTCTGAGTCTTAGTAGGTGATGCTATACACGATTGGTAGGTGATGCTAGTCTCAGTCTTAGTAGGTGATGCTATACACGATTTATAAAAACTTTTCATGGAAAATATGCATAAAAACTTTTTTTGAATTCTTTCAGTGAAAAAAAATAGGAAAACTTTCAATCTGTGCCCAACTGCTAGGGACATCAATAAGAAGAAAATGGATGTAAGTATCAAAACTAAAAATTGGCAATAGCTGGTACAGATGATGAAAGAAACTTTCATTTGTACTAGAGCAAAAGAAGGTACTAGTAACCCTGGAAGATGCTTCTATGTAGCATGGTTTAGGAAAACTTTTCAGTGATGCCCTAGTCACCAGGAATAGGGTTCTTGCGGGAGAAACGGGTTTTTTGTAAAATATTGGAAGAAGTTGGAAAAAAAGGGTAGAAAGTTTTTCACAAAGAGCCTAACTACCAAGAGAAATCAGATTTTTTTCCTAGGACAGAGAAAAAACTAAAAAAAACGGAAGAGAAGCCGAAAAATTTGAGAAAGGTAGAAGGAACTGTAAAAGACAAATGGAAAACAAAATACGTTAAAAGTTCAAATAAACGAAATGATCCTAAATACTATTTAAGGTTAGTTACGTCTACCGTGAAGTACATAACATCTTTATTATTAGAAGTTTTATTTTTGAGAAAATAAACAACAGTTTTCAATAACAAACTTTAGGTTTTCCAGGTGTATTTCTAGGTAATAGGTTGTTACATCTTAATTAAGGAACACTGTTACAATTTCGTAAGGGAAATGTTTTTTTAGTTTCTAATAAAAAAAAATAATTGTTTTAAGCATACATTACCATTAGCCGTAATTTACAACCACAAATTTCTGTTTGGCAAATTGTTCTTCGGATTCAACAAATTATAATTAAATTTGATTGTAAATTGGTAAACTCTCTCTCTTATAAGAAGTCCAAGAAAGTGATGTTGGATTTGAAGTTGATAGTAGTATTAAATAGTAAAATTGTTAATTCTGTACCTCAGAGTCAGACCAAGGCTTCACTAGATAGCGTTTTATACAGGCTGCTTCATTACTCAAAACATCAATGGTAAAGATTTGCCCGCTAGAGAGCGCTGAATGATGTGTTTGTTTACATTTATTAGCACATTGTTTCTGCTGTAAAAAGTGATGTTCATCCTATCTTTAAGGGTTAAAAAATATTGATATAGTTTACTGAAGTGGAGTACAGAGTGAATTGATGCCGAATCCTTATTAGTACTGCTTTTAGGGGAAATAAATTCCCTTTTCAGGTAAAGTTGGTCGCAACTCATGATTCAGTCATACGACATTCATTCATTGTTTACTTTCTTCGAATTAGCAACATATAGCAATGGCGTTCAATTTTGACATCTCTGCATTAATAAAATATACGCTTAAATTCGCAGCCGATAAATAAAAATGTAGCAATGAAATAAGATTGTTCTATTTACTATTTAGTTTCATTATTGTTGCTCACGAGATCTTAATTGCTACGCAAAAGCTCAGATGTTCATTTTGATAGCGTTGACCCATCAGAGCGATAAATGGCGAATCTATTCGCAGAGACATTTCCTTTTGATGCCCCAGAATGAATGCCCTGCAATGAAGAGATTGGTGTTCAACGGAAAGACGATTGACAACAAAACATATTAATTTCTTTAGTAACAACGAAATGAGCATATACAGGGTGTCCACTCCAATCGTGGACCAATAGCTAATTTCTAAACCGTTAGAGATACGCATATAGTTTATTTAGGAAAAAATCTCCAAATTATGAAAGGAATTTTGGGGTCTATTCAATGTTTTTCAAAAAAATCAAATTTTGAAAGAGTTACGAAAATTTAAATTTTTTATACAGCCCCCCAGTCCTATCAATCATATTTAGTAAAACATTCTTGACACTGTAACGTTTAAAAACTAAAAAAAAAAAATCACTCCTCTACCACAAAAATTGACCGAGTTATGACGTTTTTGAAAAAATCAAGATTTTGCATTATTTCATGACGTCATCGAGAGATCGCTTAAGGGACCGTATGCGAAATCCTTCAAAAATCTTGATTTTTTCAAAAACGTCATAACTCGGTCAATTTTTTTGTGGTAGAAGAGTGATTTTTTTTTTTAGTTTTTTTAAAACGTTACAGTGTCACGAATGTTTTACTAAATATGATTGATAGGACTGGGGGGCTGTATAAAAAATTTAAAATTTCGTAACTCTTTCAAAAATTTGATTTTTTTGAAAAAACATTGAATAGACCCAAAAATTCCTTTCGTAATTTGGGAGATTTTTTCCTAAATAAAACTCTATGCTTATCTCTAACGGTTTTAGAAATTAGCTATTGGTCCACGATTGGAGTGGACACCCTGTATAATCGCTTAGTACTAAAGAGCAATACAAGTACGAAAAAAAATAAACAAAACTACAATATTACGACGACCAAATGTAATTTTTTTTTCATTTACACAACATTAAAAGGTAATGTTCTTTTTATGTTAAATTTCACACATTGATAATATTTCGATAATTGGGAATCTGGTGTGGTTGCCAAATTTTTGGCGATAATTACTTTATTTTGTTGCTTTTTAGTTTATGTTTGCCAAGGAAGTATTTCCCTCGCTCATAAATTGGCCACAAAGATTTAACGGCAATAGGGAAAGATAACCAGACTTCCAATCACCGAAATCTTCCCTTTTTTGTTTCTAATTTCACACATACGTTTTAATACTTGAAAGTAAAATAATTGGCCAACTGAAAAAAAAAAGCTGCGAAATAATGTGAGAATTCTTGTTAAAAAAAACTCGCCAAACAAATTAATTTGACAATCTAAACTCATCAAAAAGTTTTTGATGGAACTATCGTTCCAAAAATCGCCATTTATCGCTCTGCGGTGCTAGTGTCGTTTCATAGTTTAATTATAATTAGAATCAATTAAAATGAAAAAATAATTCGCTAACTAATTAAAAACAAGCCGTTAAAAATGCAGAATAAACCAGCAAATCGAACAAGCTATTAAATGACGTTAAAAATATAATAAAATAGAATTGAATGCCAAATTGTAAAAATTGTCGCCAACAAATTAAATTTTAATTTTTGTCTTTTATTATCTGATTTGTTTATAATGTTAGTTACCACAAAATTCGGTAGATGTCGCTAGGCGACATGCATCCGTTTTTATCCCAAAGATTTTGATCAAATGAAGCAGCCTGTATAAAACGCTATCTAGTGAAGCCTTGGTCAGACTAACCATTTTCGTAACTGTTCACGAGAGAGAGAAAACGGTTGTCTGATTCGTACAAAGGATAGGACTCCCGCTCTTTTAGCGCTGCTAAATAATTGTGAAAGAATCTCCATATATTATTTCTCTAAGCCGAATCCTATACCCGGTCGAAACTCGCTCATTTCTTTATCGAATTGCAAGAAAATTTATGATTTTGAAGCTTATCCCGCGGGCTATTGACGAAAATTAGACCCACCCTCTAAAAAGTGTCGGTTCGTTTTTTATTCGAACTTCAATTTTTGGGCACAAAATTGACTCTATCTAGCGAAATAATTGTCGTATCGTCTCCATTTTGATTTCATTCGAAAGATTAAAAAAAAAAAATGCGTTCTTTAGAACGTTTCTCCGCTAGCGCCGCGTAACGAGAATCTCGAAAATCCACGTTTAAGCGACTTATAAGCGATTGAAGTTTGAAAAAGTTAAATTTTTTGCTCAACTGTCAAAATCGTTACATTGTTGTTCAAATCAATTTTAAATGCCACATTTCAAGCCAAGGCTTAGCTCGGTAAACCTTAATTGTAACTTTTATTGTTTCAAAATACTATGGTAGTTTTGCGATAACGTTAGTATTTAGTTTAGTAGTAGCCTTGGGTATTTGATTTTAATATAGGGTATCACTTTTGTAGTAGTTGTAAAAGTGAACGTGTCTTTGATCTCTTTGAAAAGTTGTCAGAACGACGGCAGTAGATGGCGATGTTGTGCAAATGAAGCCAATAAAAATTGTCGTATTAAATTTTTTTTTTTTTTTTTTTTTTTTGCGGAATTCCGCACGGGTCACCTAGTTTCTTTTACTGAGTAACGTTTTGATGGGTCGATGCAAAATAAGGTTCCACATACAATGCAGTAATAAATTAAAAATCGTCATCTTTGGTCTTAAGCTAGTCTGGCCTTGTGGTACAGAATTCATAATGTGCTATTAATGTGTGTATGTTTTACTATATGCACTTATCATTTTCTTCAAAATCGCATTTGCTTTACCTTAGGAAATTTCAATTTGTGTGGTAAATTCTTAACAAGTTTCTAACATTTCTTCCACTTGGTAGAAAACTATCTTTTCCCCTCTAGTTTTCAAAGCAGTTTGTCAGAAAATCTGTAAAACGGGATGTTTACTCTTATTAATAATGACTGAATTTTTTTGCTATACAAAAATTCGAGAAAGATCCACCTTTAAATTTTGGGTAATAAAAGAGCTCTTGACTGATTGTTGAACATGCAGTACTTGGCTCAACTTTTATTTTCGAGAAAGGTGGAGGAGACGTTGGCGAAACTTACCTGTTGGCTGGATACTTGGCTGCCAAAAATCCTCCTGGAATCTGCGTTATTAGGTAGCCCCAAAAGAAGGAAGAATCGATGATGCCAATAGTTTCAGGAGTCCAGTCAAACTCCGGTACAGGCTGTTGGAAATATTTCTCGGAGTTAGAAACCCTTTTCACAAATTCACAAAGACAAATAATAGCACTACATTGCAGAAAATGAACTGTTGTTTTTACAGTATAATACTGGCAGCCGAGGCTCCAGTTTAAAACTGTAAAATATACATAAATAAATTGCAAATTTTATAGTTTACTTTTTGCAGTATAACTAGTGCTTCGAATACAAAAAATTTATTATTATAATGATAATGATAAAAACTCTAGAAAGTAGAGATGAAGCAGCAGGATAAATTAATATGACTAATTTTTTTCTTAGAAAACACGTGTTTTAGGGCAACGAGGACCCCGTTCCTTTAAATCTTCAATTGCTAAACATTGTAAGGAGCTAGGTCATAATTTTTTTTTTCGAAGCTAAGATTACTTGCAGACCTTTGACGGTGCGGGAATTGGATTTCTTGGAAGCTTTTCATATTCACAAGAATAAAAAAAAAAATATTCGTAATGAGTCTTTTGCAGTTCCGCACATTTCTCCGATTTTTGCTTGATGATTTAAAATTTTCATTTTCTAATTCCTCTACGTCCAATCATGGCCCAGCACATGCTCACACCTGGTTGGTCTAAATCTTGTTTCTTTTGTGTTTAAACACTCCCGATCCGTACACTTATGTGCTAGGTACTGACGAAGGAGGCCTTCGAAACATATTCCCCTTTTAAATACCTTTTTAATCATACTTATTTGTGCTTTTTAACGCTGCAAAATAATTTTATTAAAACTGCAAAAAAGTTTTAATAAAAATTTCTTTGTGAGCTTATGGATGAAAAAGCATCTGGCAAAAACAGCGAGGCAGAACAGAAAACAGTTTGTTAACCAAACACGAACGAGAAAACTAATAACCAATAAAGAATCACCAGGATTGCAGCTTCTTGCAAATGCGGATCTTGTTATAATGTTTTGTATTCTTTCACAAAAAAATTCGTTAGGATTCCTTATAATTCTCTTAAAACAAACAGCAGACATTAATTTTCTTAAAAATGCGTTTCAAAATTAATTTGTGTTATTTTCACGAAAATAAATCACATATTTCGGGCGACTGCGTTCTCCTCATTTGCCAACATATATTCCAAATACTTTTCGGTATATGTTTAACCAATGCTTACACATCTCTGATACGTATTCCATCCAGAAATACAAGGAATCGATCTCCCATATTTTCGCTTATACTCGTAGTAAGAAAAACAAACACATTTGTCCTAAATGACCACTCGCATGATGTATTTGATCCCTGTGAATAGACTCCGAGAAAGAAAGAGGACGGTAACGATTACGCGTAAGCCTTTGTGCATTAAGAGACTAATTCTCTTTGTCCTTCCTTAGACGGAGATTTTTGCACAAAAACACGTATTTAATAGTTACATATGTATTAATCAGAAATGAAATAAGCCACCACCATATCGTTAAATAACAATATTTATTTATGTTAAATTATATTTATTTTGAATTAAATTAATGGAGTAAATCCAGCTTGCAGAGGCTGCCTAGAGGCAAAAAAAAAAAAAGCTAAAAACACGTACAGTGTGATTGGGATTTTTATTCGGTTCAAGGATTGTAACATCTGGAGTACAATTGTTTGGATCCCTATGAAATTGTCTAGCTTACCTGTTAGACATCTGCTAAAGTTCGTTTCAGTTATCGGGCTCCATTAAGGGGATAGTACAACAGACTTGAAGTCGCAGTGCTTGCGCTCTTTTAAGGACGCTACTCTCACCTCATCCCTTCATCCCTTCAATGGGATAAATGTACAAATAATAAATTGTACACTCTGTACGAAAATCCAGAAAAGTCTCAGATTATTCCTGGGAAACCTTCAGGGATTTCACGTTGCGAAAAGTTTCCTAAAACCGCTACAAGGTTCAGGAGGGAAGACTTCTCACTGTTGTGAAATTTTCTTGGTCGATTCTTTTGCGGTTTTCCCTAAAAGGGTTTTCCCCCAGTTCCCCCCCCCCCTAGTGGGAGTGTTTACTGAACTCTCCAAAAAGAGGCGAGCATGGCCAAGGTCGTAGCTTACCTTTTCATAGGAGCACTAACTCATGCTAGTGCTAGATCATACAACAAAGATCTTTCAACTTGATCTAATCGGCTGTAGCAGAAAAAGACTCTTGGAGTGTTTTTTGCTTAACCAGTCAGTTCTTGGTACTGAGAGATTGGTTTCATCAGGTCCAGATTGCGCGAATTATTTGTGTGCATAAGACACCCCTCCCTCGTTCATGTTCGTTGTCCAGTTTGTAAAGTCTCTGACCATGTGGACTGATGCATTGCCCCCTTCCCCCTTCTCCCAATTTACTTAATTTTGAATTCTTAGGCAACATAAGAGTGCGCCAGGCCGTCATTTCGAGGTTTTCTGGGGGGGGGGGGGGTCAAAGGGTCCAAACACAATGCAATTTCATACGAAAACACAAAAAACCGCACCCACTTACATGTAAATACAATGATTTCTCAAAGTCGAGGGGGGGGGGCAATTGACCCCCTGACCCCCTTAAATAACGGACCTGGAATGCGCATTGAAAAACAAACCACCGAAGAGTTCACTATATTCATTTAATAGCAGCGTAGGAACACTGAAAGTACTGGTCTGCCCATACATCTTTGAGATGTAAAGGAACTTTCTCAATCCTGTTTTGCGAGTGAGAAGTTCACAAAGCTTGGACCCTTCGGCAAAGGAAAGACCGAGCTGCCGGAGCTCTAGACACTCTTTCCACCACATTCTTGAGAAGAAATTGGTTGTCGTTGTGTTCCTGTGAGAAACGACTTAAGGTGATTTTTGTGTTTACGTTGTTCGACACTATTCGAATAGCCTGAATGACTGATTGTTTCCTATTTAATTCTAAAATGATTTCCAGAAAGAAAACTTCACTGAAAAAAGCGAAAAAAAAAAAAAACTGTATTGAAATTTTAAGAATGTTTACCGTATTGTCTCTAACATGATAACATCTTTATCTGCAAACAATATTCTTGATTAACTCCTGCGAGTTCGCCCAATATTTGACCACAATTTTTGTGTCTGATATTCAAATGCATTAAAATTTATCGTTTTTTAATAATCGCTGCGAAACTGTGTTAGACACTTGGACGTTTACAATTTATTTTCATGGCGTGTTAGCTTTTAAAATATCCCGAAACTAGAGCACACACAACTCCGAGTCTTAACTTGTTTACTTGGAGGACATCAATAAATACTCCTTCTCTCGAAAAAAAAAAAAAACATTTGGAAGCAGACCAGAAAAAGTGGTAAAACTACATCCGTCTTCCATTTATTGTTTCGGGCCGCCGCAACTGCGACAGGAAGGGATTTTCGGAAGTTCTTACTCGGCTAAAGTGTAATCTCCTCTTTACGTCCGAAAAGTAAATTCTCCAGATGATCTGGGGGAGATTCTCTTGATGAGGTGGAGACAAGGCGGTGGGGAGGGGGCGCACTGGCGCCGCAGGACATAAAACAAATATCACGTCCCACTGCTCCAGAAAGAAGACAGTTTGCGTCCTCAGCAGGCCTGGAGTTCTAAATAAACATCAAATGGGATTTCGCTTTTTCGTTTCAAAATACCAATTAATGACTATATCATTGATTGTTTCCGTTTGATGACTGAAATTGATTAGTTTTGAAACAGTAACTCGTGGCTATTTTACTTGGCACGATTCATTGGGGCAAATGTGGCTCTTTTATGCATATATTTGCGTTTTATTTAGGGACTTAAAGGCTTTGGTTTTCAACAAAAGAGAGTTCCCAGAAGAATTTATTGCGAACATCACGTTTTAGAATAGCTGGTGTATGCTCACGGATTTTGCTGCTCGCAAAACGGGTGAGCTAAATATGTGTGTGTGTATGCGTGCGTATACATATATATATATATATATATATATATATATATATATATATATATATATATATAGTAGATACTGTGCTTTGTGTATTCTTTTCAATGAAAGAAAACATTCTGTTCGCGCCTCTGGTCATCAACTGTCCGACAATCAACGAGACCCCTCCAAATTGTCGCCTCATGCCATCGCGAATCATCAGTTATCACTGATGGCTATTTTCGTTTTTGCGAGTCCTCCCCCGGCCTTTAAATCTCCCTGGCTCCTAATCCGCTTTGGCCGTAATGCACTTTAGATTATCGAGCATTCGAAGAAGTAAATGCATTACGGGAATAAAAGGGGAGGAATGCCCCCGGGAGGGGGGGGACAGATTCAACAGCCAGCGAGCGATCTGTTGTCTGGGCCGCCGGTAAAAGCCTCCAAATGGGATGGTCTGTGTCGCCGGGAGAGACCTCTCGCCCCCTGTTCGAACTCTATGCACACCATTAACGAGCATTTCGCAGTGGCAGCGATCGCGAGACGCGAAATGGATGGAGAAGAGGTCACCAGTCTATCGATCTCAGTGTGACATTAAACTTACTGGTGAAGTGTGTCCACATAGTTAGACCAGGCTCGTGCCAAAATTTTTTTACATTGAAACTTCTTCAAATTAGGCTAACAATGAATGACTATAGAGATCGCTTAAACAAAGTAACGCAGGGGTGCCCATCCTCCCCCCAAGCTCAATGGCGCAGATTCCCCCCCCCCCCATTTTTCCCAACCCTTTTGTGCTATTTATTTTTTTATTTTAACCCCTCTTTTGTATTTTATTTAATTCTTAAATGATATTTGTTTATTTTTAAAATATTATTCATTTATTTATTTTAAATATTATTTTTTTTAATATTATTCATTTTTTTAAATTATAATTATTATTTTTTATATATTATTAATTTTTAAGAAGTACCAATTATGCGCAGAATAGAATAGCTTTTTTCCTCTTCCAGACATTCCAAGCACACACACAAACACAAAATAAATAAATAAATAAAATAATAATGAAGAAATAAAAAAAATAATTTAAATAAAAAAATAAATTCATGAATAATTTTTATTTAAAAAAATCAGAAAATAATTTAAATTAAAAAAAAAAATAATAATTTAAATAAATAAATAAGTTTTAAAAAATCCCCCCCAAAAATTTTGATGGCGCATCTTGCGCCATAATCCCCCCTGTGGGCACCACTGAAGTGACGTACAAAATTGAAGGTCTTGGGAGATGAAGGGGTTATGTACCAAAACCGTAATTAAGAGTCATTTAAGTTCAGAGTTTTACAGTTGCAGCTTTTTCAGTTTCTGGTTTTGTCGTTTTTTGAGCTTATGATATGCGTCTAATGACATCTATTTTTGATTGTACTAAGTTTTATTTGCTCACCTGCAGAGGTGCTCATAGGGGGGGGGGGATTATGGCGCAAGTAGCACCATCAAAAACATTTTTTTTGGGGGGGGGGATTTTTTTTCCTCAGAAGTATTTTTTCGCATGAAACTTTTGTATATACATAAAAAGAAAACTTTAAATTTATTCAACAAAATGGTAAGATGCATGAATATTACTTTTTTGGAATACTATTTCCAAAATGTAGTAGCAGCGTCTATTTTTTAGTGAAAACCAGCTCAGAGACGGGACGTTGTCAAATTGTCTGTCCCAAAAAAGGTTCAGACTGTTGAATTCCATTTCAATTTACCTTGATTTCTTCTGGAACTAGTACAATTCCGCACGATGACTACGCATGGCAGCGATGAAAAGGAAGAGACACGAATATATAGAGCAAAATACATTTAAAAAAAATCTCTCTCTATTTTTTTTTTGTAGAAATTATAAACACACTATTCTACAGCTTTTCGTGAATTCATTAGCAAAGGGGGAGGGGGGGGATTGATCATAACTAGTTTTAAAACTTTTCGATAAGATTAACAGTAGCAATGATTATTCGCAAGATTATACATTTTTTAGAAAATGCTATTGATGCTTGTACTTGTACTGTCATAAATGTAAGCAGTTCGTTTTCGTATTTGTTACAGCTTCATTTGTCGCAAGCAAATTTATTATTTTACTTTTTAAATATTTTTTAAATTGATTTATCTAATGAATGCGAATGGTCTTAATTTGACTGGAAATTTGGGACTCCAAAAAGTCATGCTTAACCTAATTTAAAAGCAATACAGTTGAAAATATTTTTGGGGGGATTTTTTGCCATTGAACTTGGGGGGTTTGGGGCACCCCCTGCTTACCTGTATTCATGGTTTACCTGTGTCCAGATTGTATTTTCGAAAAATGTAACATGGCCCCTGCATAAACCAAACCCTTCAATTCATAAATGCAATTGTTGAATGTTGCTGCATTCCATAAAAGAGGCATACGTTTTTTCATAGGCAACATCAGACATTGGTTTGGTTATAGAGTTACATTTGTAGTCTATACAAATAGTACAAAGCTGGAGAGTTTGTTTGTTTGAACACGTTAATCTCAGGAACTACTGGTTCGAATTTAAAAATTATTTCGGTGTTGAACAATCCACTTAATCAGGAAGGCTTTAGGCTATATAACATTACGCTATATTGTAAGGACTTATTATTATGGTTTAAAAATAATAATGGTCGAAAAACACAAGCGAATTAGTTTCCACTCTTCTCGAGAGATGGCGGTCATTTAAAGTATTGTTTTGGTAACTGTGTGTAGAGGGCGCTGTAACGGAACCAGATTCCAAGTTAAATGCCTTCGTAATAATGTGATAGTTGCTGCAGTTTTAACAGGTCCAGCAGTTGGTCAAACGGTGCTTATCAATCGCATTCCAATGATTACTAATGATTTACCTTTAAATTTCAAAAGTATACAATTTCCCATTGAGGTTTCGTTTGCTGTAACCATTAATACATCACAGGGACAAACATTTTAGTACGTAGGAATAGATTTACGTTAGGATTGTTTCTCGTATGGACACTTGTATGTTGCATTATCGAGATCAATTTGCGGAGAAAACCAGTACGTTTTAATACCAAACGAAAAAAAAAAACAAACTAAAAGTATCGTGTATACAGAAGTACTTTAAAATGCCTTCTTTAGATTAAATAATATTATATCTATCTATATTTGATAAGAATGGGCGTCTTACTATTTTTTTTAAAGGTTCTATTATTTTTGCGCTTCCCCGTGTAATTTTTTACTATATATTTATCATATACAAATCATATCGTGGTGTACTTAAAATCGTTTTTTAATCGATTGTTATCTTACTAACACAGGTGAAACCACGGAGCACAGCTATGCTCTAATAAAGGTTTTTGAAGTAACAATTTATATCCATTATAATACGAAGGAATTCTTTTTTCTCATTTTTTGTTAAGTTCTGTTAGTTTTTTGTTCAGAATTAGCCCGTGCAAAGCCGAGCCACGCAGCTAGTTCTGATATAAAAAGCAGAAACGAGAAGAGATGTTTTTCTTAGAACTTTCAAGAAACTGTGTTAGTGGAAAAGAGCAAAAAAAAAAAAAAGAATAGAAAGAGATTAAGTTCGATAACAAACTATTATTTAGGAATTATTAGAAATAGCCAAACGTTGTGAATATCGCGAGAACCTTATTATAGAAACATTTTTGCCTTTTTGCAATCTCATACCATCGTGTTAGAACTTTTTAATCTACATTTTTAAATATAACGTATGAGGAAATTAGATGAGAACAAGTAAACCTAAGTCAAATTTTAGACAAACCCTTCTCGTCTGCAGTTTTACAAAAAATATAAACATAGTGCGAGAAATTTAAAGTTATCTCCCTTGAAATGAGAATAAACTTAATTGCGTCACCATTTAATACTCTTCCATTTATGGCAAACAAAGAATTTTTTTTTCGCTTTCTTGCTTACAGACTAAAGAAAACTGTAAATGACTGAAATAGAAGCAATTTAGATTGCACCTTTCCCAGTTAAGTTTTGAGTTGAGCTCTCTTAATTAGATTGAGAATTCGGAATAAGGAAGTAGAGTTTTTACGCTCTTTACTTGTGGAAGAAAGTGAAATTTTAATTGAATCTAGAATATAATAAGAGAAGTTGTGGAGTTATATTGAGTTCGGGTATTCGTGGATAAATAATAAACTTTTTATTTCCATTTAGTGCAATAGTTTTTTTTTCCTTTGACTCTCGATGTCTCGGAACACTGGGGACCAAGAAAAATATTTGACATAACCGAGGTTTGAGACATCGGATATTAAAATTTTATTTCTTTCATAAGACATTCGTAGTGGTTATTATAGAAAAACACCCACAAAAGATAGAATAGAAAGAAAACTTCTGATTTCGTTTCCAGAAGTACCAAAACGGGATTCTAATTGAAACAAAAAAAAAAAATCACTAAAAATATCGCTAAATATTGCACATTTTTCTAACAGTAAAATATTCAACAGATCCCTGCTACCAGTCGAACTTCTTCAAGTGATTAATTAACTGGTTTAGCTTTCTTCTACGAGATTTGTTTTTATATCTAACACTTGTTATTCCAAACTGATTTTTATATTTCAAAATTTTACCTTTTATACTGTTGCATTTTTACGTTTTTGCATTTTACATTTTTACTTCGTTGTACAATGTACATCTTTTGATATTACAGTTTTATCTTTTATAATTTTATTTTTCTTTTTGCATTTTTTATTGTTACATTTCTGCACTTTCTATTTTTACATTTTGCTTTTTGCATTTCATATTATTTCTTGCTTTGATACTTTTAGATTCTATCAATATTTTACATTTTATGTTCTTATATTTTGCCTCTTGCATTTTTATTTTTACTTGCTTTCTATTTTTAGCCATTAGCACTTTCCATTTTATTTTTCAATATTTTTACAATTTTACTTGCTTTTACTTCTTTTGATGTTACGATTTTACACTTTATATTTTTATTTTTCCTTTTTTACAGTTTCTTTTCTTACATTTTGTCTTTTGCATTTTAAATTTTTATGTCTACTTTACATTTTTAGACACAATAACCATTTTTCATTTTATGTTCTCATATTTTGCCTTTTGTATTTTATATTTTTACATTTTGTCTTTTGCGCTTTATTACCCTTTTCATTTTATATTTTTACATTTTTTCTTTTACATTCATTATCTTCACATCTTGCCTTTCGTATATTATATTTTTACTTGCTATATTTTTAGGTATTACCCTTTTACATTTTATATATTTATATTTTTACATTTTGCCTCTTATATTTTTCATTTCATATTTTTATCTTGTTGCATTCTATATTTTTCATTTCGTATTTTAATAATTTTGTATCTTGTATTTTATCTCGTTACAGTTTGTCTTTTTATGTGTTTTGCTTTTTGCACTCTTCATGTATCTGTGTCAAGTGCGCTGTCTCTGCACACTCTATAGTCAATGAATTTTTGTATTGCTGAAAAAATGGGAATCCCACAAGGCCAAGGAAGGTTAAGGCAAGCTCACGCTGTTGGTGCTGATACCCCGATAGACAGAATGACAGAAACACATTTTTCCCCATCTCAAAAACCTACTTTCCAATTTTTAATTTTTCGATATTTATTTAATTCTTTTCTTCCTTTTTTGGCTTTTTTTTTTGGATATGGCGATGTTTTTGAGATGCATCAAGCCGCTTTTAATGCTTTTTTTCGTCTTCCTCTTAATTTAACGGCAAGGCGGGCTGAAAAAGGAATCAAAGGAAGAGAGCAGCCTCACGCTGTCGGTGCTGTTGGAGACCATGGCGACGACGGCGATGCCGAGGTTGCATCGGATGCCGAAGCTGATGACGAAGCCGATGGAGCTGAGCATGGCGATGGTGTAGCGCTTCGTCATGTTGCGGCAGCACGGGCAGTCGGGCTCGAAGTAGCGCGCCATGGAGGTGCTCTGCTTGTGCTTGGGCGGCTCGCCGCCTCCACCGCAGAACTCCTCGTCCAGCTCGTCCGCCCCCGCGAATCCCTTCTCGTCCTCCTGCTTCATCAGCTTGCTGCGAGGGAGAAGAAACGGAATGATTAGAACTCGGCTGAAGGTATAAAAGCCTCTTCATTTCACTTCAAATATGACAGTTACAATTCAACATTGCAGTCTCTAAAAGCCTTTTCATTTCACTTCAAATATTACAGTTACAATTCAACATTGCAGTCTCTAAAAGCCTTTTCATTTCACTTCAAATATTAGTTACAATTCAACATTGCAGTCTCTAAAAGCCTTTGGATATCATTAAATATCAGTGTATAATATACTAACCTACAAAAAAAAATGCTTTTACAGTATGATACATCTAATTTTACAGAAATAAATTGTAAAAATTGCTAATTTTAGAGTAATAAACAGTAAAATTGCTAATTTTGCCGTTTATTACGATGCATTTTACAATTTTAAACTGAAACCTCTGCCGCCAGTACTATACTGCTGCTTTTACAGTATGATACAGCTAATTTTAGGGTAATCTATATATATATAAATGAATGTTGGTAAATGTGTATATGTGTGTGTGTGTGTGTTCCCTAAGATCTCAGAAACTACCCGAGAGATTTGGCTGAAACTTTCACCGTTTGTTCCTTTTGGTACTGGGAAGGTTTAGAGACCAGTTTCAACAAAATCCGATAAGTAGTTATTTTTTTATTTCAATTTTAGACATGATTCTGTCTTTGTATTTTCAATTTAAAACTCCATTTTCGAAGGCTTTCATCAATCCAATCGAGTATTTAGTGTATCAACTCAACTCTCTGGCAGATAGTTGGAATTGCTTGCTACCGTAAATTTGGCGATCTTTTAAACCGCGCCAAGAGCCCTCAATAATGGAAGTTTTCCCAATAACTATCTCAAGTACAAATAAAAAGATATTTGATTAACAGATTAATCTTTTTTTAAAAACAAATGAGATTCAGTTTCATATTTCGAACTCCTTTAGATTTGTAGAGGCTTAGATGTCATGCATTATTTTCCAGACGAGCACTATTTTGTTCTTTATCAAAGAAACTTACTAATAGTTCGTTTTCATGTCCATACTATTTGCTATGATATACCGCAATGTTGGAAATTATTTTAACGCCTTACGGAATGGTGTACATTTAGCTCCAAATATAATATTCAAATTGATTTCAGATTGCCAAAAAGTAATTGATCAGTACATTTTTACAGCGTAATTGTTCATGTGTGAATTTTTCTTTATTATTGTTCACCGTTTTTTTTTCTTCTTTTTTTAGCCTACTTTCCCGTTAAAAATAAAAGAGACGAAAAAAGCATTAAAATTGGCTTAATGCATCTAAAAAATGTCGCCAAGTCCAAAAAATATCGCCAAGTCCAAAAAATATCGCCAAGTTCAAAAAATATCGCCAAGTAAAAAAAAGTCAAAAAGAAACAAAAAAATGAAATAAATATCGAAAAATTAAAAATTTGAAAGTAGGGTATTGAGATGGGGAATTTGTGCGTCGGTCGGTCTGTCGGTCTGTCGGTCGGTCGGTCTGTCGGTCTGTCTGTCCCCCCCTAATAACTTTTGAATGAACAATCCGATTTGGACAAACTTTTTTTTGTTGGAAAGATCTCGGCGAGTGCAGCTCATTCCCATATTTGATTTTTCGATTTGAACAATTTTTGGTTCAACTTTGAGCCGTTCAAACAACCGGTCCCGCGATACTAACTTTTGAATGAACAGTCCGATTTGAACAAACTTTTTTTTGTTCGAAAGGTCTTTTCAAGGATACTTCATTCCCGTATCTACATTTTCGATTTGAACAATTTTTCGTTCAACATTGAACCGTTCAAGCAACCTTTCCCCACCTAATAACTTTTAAGTAAACCGTCCGAATTGAATAAAGTTTTTTTTGTTCGAAAGATCTTATCAAGAATACTTTATTCCCGTTTTTAAATTTCCGATTTGAACAATTTTTCGTTCAACATTGAACCGTTCAAACAAGCTCTCACCCCTAATAACTTTTGAGTGAACCGTCCGATTTAAACAAACTTTTTTTTGTTCGAAAGATCTCGGCAAGGATACTTCATCCCCGTTTTTAAATTTCCGATTTGAACAATTTTTCGTTCAACATTGAACCGTTCAAACAAGCTCTCACACCTAATAACTTTTGAATGAACAGTCCGATTTAAACAAACTTTATTTTGTTCAAAAGATCTCAGCAAGGATGCTTCATTACCGTATTTAAATTTTCAGTTTGAACATTTTTTTTGTTCAACATTGAACTGTTCAAACAACCTTTCCCCACCTAATAACTTTTAAGTGAACCGTCCGAATTGAATAAACTTTTTTTTGTTCGAAAGATCTCGGAGAGGCTCATTCCTATATTTCACTTTTCAATTTGAACCATTTTTCGTTCAATGATGAACCGTTCAGAAAACATTTTAACATGAGCGCCTACGGAGGAATTTAAATTGAATGTTGATTCTGAACTTCAAGGCGGATTTCCTTCAAAATAACTTTGTAAGAAAATGGTTTTGATAAATAATGTATTGTAAAGTACTTTTTTGAATAATCTTCTGTGAGGACTCTGATTCCGACTCCGACTCCGCAAACATGGCGGAAATGCAGTTTCAGAAAAAATGACTGACTGGGCAGACGATTTTTTGTATATTTATTTATTTGTTTTGTTTAATTTATTATTATTTTTTTTACCAGACGATTTTTTTTGTTAACAAAAATTTTTCATTCACGAGAGCATTTTATTCCTTATTTATATTTAACAACTGGCAACGGATTAAAAATGAAATTCAAGACATTTTATTAACGAACGAGTTTTTTTTTTCTTTCTTTGATAAAATGTGTTTTGAAGTTCTTTGTACTTTTATTTTATTTATTTTTTTTTCTTTTGAAAACGATTGTGGAATTTTTCTACGGAAGAACTATAGCAGTTACATTCTTTTAAAGGTGCGACAAAACTTTATTGACTCGTTTATTTACTTTTTACGTGTCTATTTTATCTGATGAGAGGGGTATATTTTGCTTTCAGAAATCAGCTTTAAGTGCAAAAAGATATGTTTGACATAAGTTTTAGTTTTAGATAATCAAGAGAATATTGATCAGATGCTACAATGCCTATGTCGATGTACGGGAAAGTAGGCTCGTTTAGTTCTTGACAGAACTTCTTGTTTTATTTAAGGGAGCAGTTGACGGTCTACTTTTTTGAATTGATCAGTGCATTTTTACAACGTAACTGTACATCTGTGATTTTTTTTTTTTTTTGTTCACCGTGCTTTTTTTCTGAACTTAAGGGAGCAATTGATGGTCTACTTTTTTTGATTGATCAGTGCATTTTTACAGCGTTAATTGTACATATGTACATTTTTCTTTTTTATTGTTCACCGTGCTTTTTTTTTCCTTTTTTTTTTTGAAATAAAAGGCGCAATTAATGATCTATTTTTTTTGGATTGATCAGTGCATTTTTACTACGTAATTGTACATACTTAAATTTTCTTTTTTGTTGTTCAGCGTGCTTTTTTTTTTTTGAATTTAAAGGAACAATTGATGGTGTACTTTTGTAAATATGTATATTTCTCTTTATTACTGTTCACTGTGTTTTTTTTTCTTTTTTTGAAGAAGCAATTGATGGTCTACTTTTTTGGAATGTCCAGTGCATTTTTAGAACGTAATTGTAAATGTGTAAATTTCTCATTATTTTTGTTCACCGTGCTTTTTTTATAACTTTAAAGTAGCTATCTGTGGTCCAGTCACATTCTATTGTAAATATGTCAATTTCATTTTATTACTATTCACTGCTCTCTCTCTCTCTCCTTTTTAATTAATTTAAAAGAGCTATTCATGGTCCTGTCACATTATACATTTTATGTGTCTCTATATTTTATTTTCAAAACGAAGATCTCTTTTACACGATTTGTGGAGAGCTTCTTCGTCTTGAAGTGTAAATAAAATTCCTATCTAAAACCAAATTATGTGTAAAGTTTTTCATTGTTCAGTATTTTTTAATTTTTATAAAAATAATTGGTGGCCTATTTGTAGATTGTTCAGTGTGTAATTTGAACTTTGCTTGATTTAGAATTTTTAAAATCTTTCATCCCTATTTTCAACAACGCTTTATAGATTTTTACATCCAAAACACTATGTGGAGACGAAATATACATCTAGGCAGAACAACGTCTGCCGGGTTCTGCTAGTAAACTATAAAATGGCTGATCTTACAGCTTATTACCATGCATTTTATTGGAACCTCTGTTTCCAGTATTATACTGTAAAAATAACAGTTTATATTTTGCAGTGTATATTACTCGGCTGGAGGTATATTGCATCTTTAACCCATTAATGCCTAGCGTCCCTTTTAAGGGACGGTTCAAAAAGTGTCTGAATTTACCAAACATGAAAATTTCAACCAAATAATTGTGCTCAATTATTACTTTGGTATTGTTTCAATTCATTATTAACAGATTGCAGCACATAACCATTGCAAAGTGGGTTCTGTAGTCGTGTAAATTCAATTCGTCTCAACAGTGGTTTATCTTAGCCAAAAGAAAATAAACAACAAACAGTCGGACAGAGTGGGGCTCGCAAGTGTAGATCATCTTAACAGTACGTTTTAAGCATGTTTAAACTAACGAGGTTTTTATGTACTACTGTAGCCGTGTAACCAGTATACAAAACATCTTTGGAAAAAGAATGTCAGGCATTAATGGGTTAAATGACTTTTGATTTCACTTCAAATATTACAGTTACAATTCAATATTACAGGCTCTAAAAGCCTTTTGATTTCACTACAGATTAGTTTATAATGTAACAAAAAAATGTTTTTACAGTATGAAACTTCTAATTTTACAGAAATAAATGGTAAAAATTGTTAATTTTACTGCATTAAGTTGTAAAATTTGCTAATTTGACTGCAATATGTTGTAAAATTACTATTTTTACCGTTAATTACTATGCATTTTACAATTTTAGACTGCATCCTCTTCTGTCAGTGTTATACTGTTGCTTTTACAGTATAATACAGCTAATTTTATGGTAATAAGCTCTAAAATGGCTGATTTTACAGTTTATTACAGCGAATTTTATTGACGCCTCTGTTTCCAGTATTATACTGTAAAAACAACAGTTTATATTTTGCAGTGTATATTCTATTCTATACAGGGTGTTCACTCCTATTGTGGCCCAATAGCTAATTTCTAAACCGTTAGAGATAAGCATATAGTTTATTTAGGAAAAAATCTCCAAATTACGAAAGGAATTTGGGCTACGAAATGTTTTTCAAAAAAATCAAATCTTGAAAGAGTTACGAAAGTTAAATTTTTATACAGCCCCCCAGTCCTATCAATCATCTTTAGTAAAACATTTTCGACACTGTAACGTTTAAAACTTAAAAAAAAAAAAAAAAAAAACTGTTCTACGACAACAATTGACCGAGTTATGACGTTTTGAAAAATCAAGATTTTGCATTATTTCATGACGCCATCGAAAGATCGCAAGGGACCGTATGCGAAATCCTTCAAAATCTTGATTTTTCAAAACGTCATAACTCGGTCAATTTTCGTCGTAGAAGAGTGATTTTTGTTTTTAGTTTTAAACGTTAGTGTCAAGAATGTTGAACTAAATATGATTGATAGGACTGGGGGCTGTATAAAAATTAAATTTCGTAACTCTTTCAAAATTTGATTTTTTTGAAAAACATTTCGTAGCCCAAATTCCTTTCGTAATTTAGAGATTTTTTCCTAAATAAACTATATGCTTATCTCTAACGGTTTAGAAATTAGCTATTGGGCCACAATAGGAGTGAGCACTATGTATAATATACAAGTAGTTTTTATAAGATTGCTTTTTTAAAGCAAGCATGATTACTTTCAAAAAGCCAATGAATCAATTAAAAGCTGGTATTTGAGTACAGCATGCGACACTGTTCATCCCCCATGGCCATAAACAGAGCCCCTAGTAACTCGGGGGGCGGCCCGCTAAGCCGGGACACATCCATCAGGCGGCCGGAGCTCTATATCTGCGCGGGGGGCTGACAAGATACGGTCGGGGTTCATCGGAGCGGGAGGGCGCGGTGGATTAGGATAATATGAGCGGGCGGAATCGAAGGGATTATGGTTGACCGCATTCCGGGATGTTCTTTTGGAGGAATATGGAATTAGAATGCAGTGGAGCCGAACGGCGATAGGCAGCGACAAAGGCCGCGTGAATAATGGTATTTATGCAGACGTATATCTTTTTATTGATCGCTGGAAAAAAAATGGACTGTGATTTTTCGAAGTTTTATGAGCATTTGATGAATTTTCGATTAAAACTTCCCGAATACAGTTTTATTAACTTAAAATGGCTCTGGTAGAATAAGTGTCCAGCAACTATAGGAATGACTTTAAGATGAAAAATTTTTAGTGTTATTTTTCGCATGAGTTCTGTTTATTTCACATTTACTCTTTTGTAAAATTTATGTCAGTACACAAAGGCAAAATAGAAAATAGTGTTGGCTTATCCAGCTCGATATTTTTTTTTCTCCTGCTCTTCACCTTCCATTGCACCGAACATCTTGGCTATTCCTCCCCTACCTGACCTCCATCTTCCAATGTTTATATCTCCCATCCCAAGAAATGCGACTTTTACTTAAGATCGCATCTTCAACTTCAGCGCTGAGCGTTTCCAATCCAATAAAACAGTGCGTCGCTGTTTTTCTCTTTGTTCTCTTCGCTAAAAGGGATTGCAGAACACGGTTTCTCTTTTTAGTAACCTCCTCCAGGTTTTCGTTTACTTGGGTATTGATCTGAGATTATGTTCAGTATCTTCTGGCTCTCTTCACGGGTTACTTTCAACGGATTTTTTTTTTTTTTTTTTTTTGATGCGGACTTCGGGAAATAAATTTTTCTGGTGTTTTATAAAATTGTGGGGAACTACTTTGATGTAGCCCCCAAAATCGGAAATTTGGCGACTTTTTTTCTCGCCAAGCAAAATACCTGGTTTTGTTGTTGCCATAAAAAAATTGCTGCCACAAAACTTTAAAAAAAAAACTCAAAAAGTGGTACAAAATGCAAGAAAATACCAAATCTGGCAACAGCAAAAACCTAAAAGCTGAAAAAAACTAAATTGGCAACAGCAAAATAAGAAACAGCAACCCTAAAGAGACCGTAGGGAGTGCCAGATTCGGTGCATGATTTTTTGGGGGGGGGGGGGTATATCAAAGTTATACCAATTGTGGCTTTAAAGTGAAGATGATGAACAGTGGGTTTAGTAGCGAGAATGAACACAAAGTTAACCCGTTATAGCCCAGTGATCTATTTATAGATCACCTCTTTTCAGACCCCTCACTAAAAACAATACCTTTTCATCATTTCTTTTTTTTTATTGGCTGGTTTTCTTACGCATGTGGCAACGTCCTTAACCCATTTATGCCCAGTAGCCTGAAAACGGGACGCTTGTTAGTTACTGCATACAAAAACCTGTAATGGGCAGATCATTTTACTAAAGCTGTTTTTCACAAGTTAAATAGTCGTCTTTCTTGAGAAAACCAGTTAGAGCCACTAGTTGGACATCAGGGTTTATTTATTGACAACTATTTTCAGACGAATCAGTCAAGCAACGATCCAGCATGGGTAGTAACAGAAAGTAAGTTTTTTTGCGAGCTTTTTTTTTCTATAAAATTAAACTGTTTTAAAATGATTTGCTGAAAATGGATCACAGATGCCTTCTGTAATGTTACTTTGCACAAGTAAAGTCAAGTAAGGTCGTATTTTGCTCAGATATCTGCAAACTATCCCATAAACAGGACGTTAAATAACTTAATAAATATGGCAACGGCGAACTGTTTTAAGCCTAAAATGTATGTAAAACATTCCAAGTAAGAGTTTTAAGCAGATAAAAATTGTTTAAAAAAAATGCGGCATAAATGGGTTAAAAAAGTTTTGAACCTTTCCTTTCCCCAGTCAGCAAAGCATGTAACGTCTAAAGTTCGTCATGTTACAGTTTCATAGTGCAGTTTTCAATTCTGCGTACAACCAAATATTTATTTTAAAGTATATTATACCTTTCTTTAGTTGGTTTTAATTTTGCAAAGATTTTATACTTAATTTATAAAATTGGTATCTTCAAAGAGAAGATTAAAAGAAAATTACCCACTTTTTTACTACCAGAAATGCCTACCTATCTATTAATACATCGTCGTATTATTTCAACTGCAAAATACCATAAGTGAATCTAACTTTATCTTTACTCTATTTATGAAGTATAAAATGTAATTTAAAAAGATTTTTCAAAAATCTTCATTTTAAAATAATTGGACGTTAACGGCTAAAGGCAAACGAAAACAAACAGCAGAGAAAGATGTGTCACAGATGCATAGTCATTTTCCGGTGGTCATCAAACGATCGGGTTAAAAATGACTGCGAGCTTACGAAATGCAAAAACTCGTGAATAATATCGTATTCAAAACCATTTAAAATAACTGAAGCTTTAATGATGCTAAAATGTGCTGAACTGGCAGCTCGTTCCTCACTAAAAATACGTGAAGAATTTTGAGCATAAGAAAAAGTGAAATAAAAGTAAGGAGGAAAAGCAATAGATAGTTATTCTACGTGAAAACAATGAAGAGTGTTGCTCCATGGTAAAAAAAAAAAAAAAAAAAAAAAAAAAAAAAAAAAAAAAAAGATATGGCGACGAAATCCCTCAAATGTCACTTCGTCTATTTTTCTATTTTTGATTGAGGTACGAACAATTAAAAGACGGACGTTTCTTTTCCAAATTTTGGCCATTTTGGATTTGGTACTGCTGTTAAAATTGTATTACCGGAAAAAAAACTTTAAATCCAACAATTCTGTTATGAATGGAAGGTTCATCATATGAGGAACATAAATATAGGGTTTAAATGCAGTTGAATCTACTTTTTATTATTTTATAGTAGGAAAATGCAGAAAATCATCTTCATAGTTTATCCCTCTTTAATGGACAGTGAAAAATATACATATATACCATATGTTTCCTGAAACTTGTTAAAAATACCAATCAATAAGCTAATCAGTAACTAATCAATGTGTTTTAAAAAGTCAGTAAGGGAAATATTTATTAACAACTAAAAACAAAGTCAAATTCAATTCGCAAAATTCAAAATTGCTGTAAACGTATTTTAGAAGTTGATAAAAGGCTGGACTATATCCTCTTAATCCTGTTGCATCCATATCAACATGTTGTATTATCCATAAAAATTATGACTGCAGGAATTCGATTTTTATTTAAATAAATGTTTGTTGCCGCTAAAAAATCAGAACATATCTCTTATGGAAATATAATGACGATACATAAAAACAAAAGCAGATGTGTTAAAAAAATGTACTAATCTTGTTGTAAATTTTGCCAGTTGATTGCCTTTTCAATATTTTCAGCCTTTTCCCAAAGACCTTCTACAAGCCGATTTTATCTCTCGCTGCAAAACTATCCACTATTTTCCGAAAGGCGTTTGTTTCACAAAATTATATTTCCGATGCTGAAAGTCGGCAATCTAATAAAAGATCGCTTTCTCTCCCTGGATGGGGAGAAAGTGCTGAAAAATGTCCCAATCCGTTTCAGTCTCGGCGCAGGCTTTTTGCCCGAGCTCGCATTTTGATGCAGTTGGATGAGGTGGCTATTCCTCACTAGTCGTTTCTTTGTTGTGTCTAGGGTTTTGAACTTTTTTCTTTGCTTTACAAATTTCTTTACTTGGGAAAATCTGGGGGCAATGTGAAATAGTTAAGATAATTTACCCTTTAGAAAATGAAGAAAATGGAAATTTATTTTGGAAATTACAGTATATAAAGAACGAGAAGTATATTTTATAATAAAACTTTCATTGAAACATTATTTCTCTCTTTTGGAAGTAAATTTCTGCCTTCGAAAAAAGGAGCGAGGGGGGGGGGGGCACTTTCATTTAAAGAATTTATAGGGCCTAGTGAAAGGAAAAATATTTTTTTAATGAAACACTTTTTATTTTCTTTTTTAAATAACAGCACGAATGAATAAATTAACAGAAAGTGGAACAGTAAACAAATAATGAAGTTAATTAATTAATTTATGAGAGGAAAATATGATTGGTTATTTTTGAATTCATAGATAAGTGAATTATTTGACGAATTACTGTAAAGGAATCAAGCGGTAAATTATTACTGAAGTGATTGAAATGAACTATTTTAATTTTTCCCGAAAAATTATTTAACCTCAGAAGGATAG
Source organism: Uloborus plumipes (assembly GCA_038373865.1). NCBI lineage: Eukaryota > Metazoa > Arthropoda > Arachnida > Araneae > Uloboridae > Uloborus > Uloborus plumipes. Next base: position 24,786 of record JAXGGA010015935.1, read on the forward strand.
AAATTAAAAGCAGAAATTACCTCTGAAAATTTCCCTTAAACATTTTAAACGCCTTGCCTAGAAAGATTTCGGTTTTGAGTTTTGTTCTTGCACTTAAGGTGCGATTTTTTTTTGCATAGGTTGTTTTTATTTTTACAATACTTGTGGCAACTTTGTATTTTTCCGGGTCATATAAAAACCTAAAGAAAACGTGCGCAAGTTTGTCTTGATTAAGAAATGTGAAATGTAACAGTCCTGTCCGTTATAAACACTTGATCCATTTTTTAAAGTTAGTTTTCATATACAAGATTACGTTTTCACTTGAGAATCAAGTTTTCTGAGACCTTGAAATAGCTTCCTGATTTTTATGCTGCCAAATTTAGTATTTCTAAGAACATAACTAATTAAATAAAATTTTGTTTATGTATTATTCACAAATTATTACTTACATAAACAAAGTTTGTATTTCTTTCATATGTTTACTGGCATATCGGATGCAGTGCTTAGTATTTTGGAACTTACTATTTTGAAACAAAGAAATACAGTCTTTTTTTAACCTTCGATAAAAACCTTTTATTGTTCCAATTATAAAATCCTCACTGGGTCTTTCAAATGTATCTTCATTTCCTTAACTATCCTCTTGATCTCCGGCTCTTTCTTATAAAATGTCTCCTTTTTTACCGTAAGGTTTTCAAAGGGCATTTTCTTTAGAAAATAATCTTTCCTACTACCAAAGCTGGAAAATCTAAACAATTTATTCTTTTTTGTTTTACGCTACAATATTTTGAATTCAATTAAAACCTCGGGAAACAATTCTTGTCTGACCTACTTTTTGCAAAACGGTTTCCCCTGATCTTTTTTTCTCCTGTTTCTTTTCCCTTTTCTTTTGTCGTCTTTTTTCTTCCTGACTCGGTGATTTCTTACAGTGGACAACAGTCGGAATGATTCATTGCTTTCTTTGCGAAAGGGTATTTCTTCACTGTTAGATTGAGAGGAACCAAAAGAAAGTCAAGCAACATTGTTACTCACAAGAATTTCATAACTTTAGACGCTTTTATATGCGACGTCGATACTTCTCCAGAAACTCGTGAATGTTTTCAGCCATGTTTCTTCTTTGTGAAAAACATTCTATTTTATGCAAAGAATTATAACTATCTAAATTGCGTTTAAAAGCTCAGTTAATTACTTTAAAAGCACGAAAATAGACTAATGTGCTAACATGCTGAAATGGGGAAGTTTCCGAGATTTTAAAAGTGTTTTTTCTGAAAAAGCATGTTTCAAAACATTCGATTCATCCTTTTTAAAATTGACAAAGTTACATATTTTTTATAAATTATTTTAATCGTTGCGGAAATTCAGTTAAAAGAAACGCTACCGCGCAGGATGTCACTAGTGCAAAAATGACGTAACCATTAGTGCAAAATTTAACTCACTTCATGTTCCGGACCAAAAAAAAAGGGGGGGGGAGCAAAAAGCGTTTATTCTACAAATTAGATACAAATATTGTTTTATAAAAAAGTTTTTTTCCCTCTGTTTTGTAGTTTTAAACTTCAGTTTTTCTACAGAGATGTTGTTGAAATGTAATATTGATTTTATATAGTTGTGTCGTAATGTAATGTAACGTAGCATTAATTTTACGTTATTTTGAAAACTTTTTGGCAGCATAGAGAGTTGTTATTGTTTCTGTGTTAAAGTTTTGTGTGTCGGTTGCTTGCTATTCAGTGACTCATAAATGTGTTATTCTAACCTAACGTTAGTTGCCTTATGTAAAACTTTTTTGTATTTAATATTTGTAAAAGATTCATCAAAAGAAATTATCTTCATGTGCAGAAGGGGAAAAAATGATTACCATGACAATGCAAAAATGTCATGAAAACGCAAGTACTTTACTGCGGAGATTGATAGCTAAGCAATCAGTACACCAACATGTGGCACTTGTGACGTCATCGAGGCCAACCTTGTTTTCAAAGTTGGATATTAAGAAAAAATAATTAAAAATAAATCATCAGGAAAATGAATTTATTTTCTGGCCCCATATTATTATTGGGTCATTCCATATAAAATCAATAAATGGGCCGTGCCGCACCATTTTTGATTTTGATCACACTTGGTAGGAAATATGCACCAATATTCTGTACCTCCAAACTGTTTTATTTTTTCCTCGAAAAAATTTTATTCTCGAGATGTAGCCATTTTTTTGTTCCGCCGATGAGTAAAATTCGGCATTTTTGATCTTTATTCTAACAGCTCTGGTAAATTTACTTAAAGTGGTAGAAAGATCAAACATGGCTTATTTTGAAGCTAAAAGAATGAACTTTTATTTGTGCATTAAAAGAAACCTTTTTGGGATAAGCCTAAATATAAATTTTCCCGTGTCAATTCGCGGTTCAAAAAGTGCCGTTTTCGTCATTTCAAGCATGAAAAAATATATGAAGGACTGACAGTGGGGTTCTATTTTTTTTTCTCTTGCACCCAGTTATAGATACTAAAAGCACAGAAAAAAATTAGATGATACCAGTAGTCTTTCATTATGAAAAAATTGCTTAAACTTGAGAAAAAATGAGAATTGGCCTTTTTCACTCCCCAAAAACGGCCTGTGGAACAGGTAGTAAAAATTTACAAATGCAAGGAGTAACAAGAAGTTCTGTCAAGAACTAAACGAGCCTACTTTCCCGTACATCGACATCGGCATTCTAGCATCTAATCAATATTCTCTTGAATATCTGAAACTGAAAATTATGTCAAACATACCTTTATAGCACTTAAAGCTGATTTCTAAAAGCAAAATATACCCCTCTAATCAGATGAAATGGACACGTAAAAAGGAAATAAACGAGTCAATAAAGTTTTGTCTCACCTTTTAAAGAATGTAACTGTTATAGTTCTTCCGTAGAAAAATGGTGTACAGGAAAAAATACATTTTTTGTAAACATTTATTTCACATTTCGCCTCAAAAGACTCAACTGTTCTGTTAAGACAAAGAATAGAGCATGACATTGGCAAAAAAAAAATTTCAATATGTTGTTGGCAGAGGAAGTTATGACCGTTTGATTATCGGTAAAATATGACATTTTTCATATTTCGGACTTACGCAA
>JAXGGA010015936.1:0-27858 GCA_038373865.1 Uloborus plumipes
GACTTGATCTCAAATGTTCAGCCGCAGAGTTAACGCTATGCCAAATTCATGAAGAGTTTATGTATACTGCTATCACGTAGTATTAACATAGTTTAACTTTCAAGAAATATCAAGTTTTGACTCAACTCCAAACCACTGAAAAAGTTTGCCAGAAAACTGGCGCACTAATTCAAGGCAAATGTCTTTGTTTTTTTAATAAGCAATGGTAACATAAAATCTAAATTTAACATTATATTCCTGTACTTATTTTTGAAATTCGTTAATTATGAATACAGCGATTGCAGCGAAAATCCTTTAAATTTTACCACGGGCGAAGCCGTGGCGGGTAACGCTAGTAATTGCATAAAAAGCTTTTTGGTTTTTCTTTTAACTCTATTACTCTGTTTGAATTCGTTAAAAATAATAATAATAAAAGTATAACAACAGTAACGATACAAATAATAATACTAAACAATTAATCTACTGATTATGCTATTATTATTATTATTAATATTATGTTTACAATTGTTAATATTATTTTCATTATTCTAACGATAATTATAAAAATAATAATAATAGAAATAAGTATACTTATTATGTCATTATTTATATCTTCCTTATTAATATAATAATAATAATAATAATAATAATAAGAGTAATAATAATTATTATTATTATCATTATTGCAACGATAATGATAAAAATAATAATAATAACAATAAGTAGGGGAAAGTACCCCAAACGGGATAGCTAACCTATTCTTCGCTTTATTTCTTATTGTATACAAGGTACATTCCAAAGTTAGAAGCCATTTAAAAGTATACACCTTTTACATTACTAAAAATACCTTTGTCATATTTGTCCCATATTATTTATGTGAAAAATACTGGTTTCAAAAAGTCTTATACGATCCCGTTTTACCCGACCAAGGGTGGGTAAAACGGGATAGGGAATTGTATGTTATTATTTTGTACTGATTTTACTTTTGATTTAGTTTTTAGACCAAAAATAGGCTACGTAATTGTAAAGTTGGAGAATTACATAACACAGAAATCGCATAAAAATGTGTCGTCTTCTTCGTCTGCTTTGGAATAAGCTTCATGGGCCCATTCCTGGCAGCTCGAGCATTTGTATCCAGCTTCCTTCTCCAGATTTCGATTCAAGATACAGAGCGTTGCAGAAAATGCAGGCTTCATCTTTTTCAGTTTCATCTTCTGAAGAAGACGACGTCCAACCTTGGATAACTGATGATTTTTTTCTTCGGTTTTTTTCATGTTACGTCCATTTTCTTCCATTTTTGCAAATGATGTTTGTGAGGTTTTTTCGGGTTCAGAGTAACATTTTTTAAATTTATATGCCTGTTTTGCATCTCCATTTGGTTTTCTTTTACGTCTCATTTGTTTTGTCTTCGGAACATTCAAGAGACTTGTTTTGGCAGCCCTTTTTTTTTTTTTGCAGCTTTGGAGTTCTTTCTCGTTCTTTTTTTTTTTCTCGTTCTTCTTCTTCCAACTCAAGTTTATATGAGCTTCTTGTTATAAATGCTGCTTTCCCTCTTCTATTATCTTGTTTATTTTGAGGTCTTGGTCCAATCACTCGTGGTGGAAGTAGAATATCTTTCGGTGATATAAAAAATGGCAGTGAAGGGCGACAGTATAGTCCAAGTCCTTTGACTCCTGTTGAAGTGAACGGTTGGATAAAGCCTGCATTTGTGCTAGTGTTATCGTTGCACTAAGTGATTCTTTCAATACTGTCTCTAGTGGTTGTGATGACAGCAAACTGTTAGATGCTATGACTGAATTTGAAGATCCTTCGGATCTGATCTCATTTTTTTGTAGATTTAATGGGTATTAGGACGTCATGTTCTGAGCATCCAGCAATGGGTGATCTGTTGGAAGAGAGGAGCGAAGAGATATTTAGGAAAGACATCTGGATTTATATGGGAAAATGCCTGTTTTCGTGAACCCATTCACAGCAGTTTCGACAAGAGCTGCTCGTTAAAATGCTGCATTGAACATATTTCCTACTTCGTAGATAGTAATCCCTTTGTCATGATGGTTGAACATCCACTTGCGAACTTCTAGCTCGCTTCGTGATGCTTAAACACATTGAAAAAACATTAATGGAAATGGTCAGGTAAAACGGGACACGTCAAAATTGTATCCCGTTTTGGGCACCCTAAAAGTGTCCCGTTTTGTCCGACCATGATGCTTTTGACAATATAAAGGCCTGACCCCGGAACCACCACTCACTAGCAATATTTAAGTACATGAAATTGTTGCTAAAAGAGCTATGAACAAAATACAGTTCTAACCGGAATTGTTCCGAATTACGGAGAACCACAATTCTAGTTGTTCTGCAGTCGAAAAAAGTAAAAAGTAAGTAAAAATTTCAATTGAAAACTTTGAAAAAATATTTCTTTGCGAAATACGTGGCTAAAGTTGAGATATTAACTGAGTATGCTGTCATGGCGGTCGGGAGCCAGTTTAGCCTGTCTCCTGCGAAATAGTACCAGCAGTCAAGCTCCAACGCCCACTATCCCGTTTTGGGCAACTCTCCCCTATACTTATTAATATCATTATTACTATTATTTTTATTATTATTGAGGCGTCACGAGGAAACTCATCCTAAACTGGAAAGCTCGGCTGCCTATACATACTACAAAAGTGGTAGCTGAATATTTTATCAAAATTCAGTTATGGTCAACAGGTAGTTCTTTGTCACTTATTTCACTTAAATCAATTTTTTTATTAATGGTAAATATGTATAAACAAATCTCAAAATGTTGCCTATTCCACATGGAGGAGCAAAACTTTAAACGGTCACTTCTCATTTACAATTCAGCTGCACATGCGACTTATGCGGGTAGCATAGCAGTATACGCTCGTGCGCAGATATATACCCTCAAAGGTATAAAAAACTAGTAAAATTTAGTTCAGGGGCTTGTGAAATGAAAATATTGGTGGAAATTTTAGTAAAATCTTTTTAGTGAATTCATTACTTGGTACATGGAAGTAAACAAATATCAGACTGTAATCCTTTTTTAAACATTAGTAAACTTATTAATACGCTTTCATATCTTATTCGATGTGTTTTCAAAAAATGTGATGCCTGAGAAACAAATAAAAGGTGCTCTCCACTGGAAAATATAAAAGTTTTTACATCCTACATTAAACTGATTTTAAAGTTTCATTTAACTGCCAGCGCATAACAATTATCCATTAGTATGAAACGAAGTACCGCCCATTACAGTGCCGTTCAGCTTGAAATTTAATGCAAATTTCTGCCAATCTCATTCGTAAACATTTTAGCAGATCCAGACCGGGAATTTACTGGCCATTATTGCTTAAATTGAAAGACAAACGCTTCCATCAATTGCACAAACATATTTTCCCATTAGACAAGGACGGCATGTTTAGGTAACGATTTAGACAAATCGTCTTTGGAGTATCGATTGCTTTGTTTCGATTGCGGTGATTGACTGCTAGCGGTTGATTTTAGGGTGCTGTGAATGGAATAATAAAGAGATTTCAAATACAGTTTAACCCGCTCAATGGAATAGCCAATTTGGCACGAAATATTATTCTAAGCGGGATATTCCATTATCCGGGATCTCATCTACACGACGTTTCAAATTGCATTTAGACCAAGAAAGCTTTAAAAATTGCCTTAACCACAGGTATATTTATCAGTTAAAATCGAATGATTCACTTTAAACATATTAATTAATGATACTTCAAACACATATTAAAATTTAGAAATTTGATAAAAAATGACCTTATTTTATTGTAAAATGTACATATTTGCAGCATTTAAAAAAAAATTACGTATAGCTCACTTAATTATTGCTGAAGAAGTCGGATATTTTAAACTGTTTATTGCTCTGTGAATGTATCAAATCACTAATTTGATTTTCTAGTTTGCAAAACGAGTGAAAGGCAGCATTGGGCTTCGTTTCCAGTACACGTCTTACTATATTAAATACTAGCGGTACCCGCACGGCTTTGCCCGTTTTATAAAATTAAAAGTTCATTTGTAAAATAATTGATATCGCAGAAAAAATGCTCTATTTTAGTTGTAATTCAACTATAATTCCTTCAAAGTATGATATAAAAATCTGGTATGAACCCCACGCTACTTATTTTTACGTGTAAATTTCTTAGTAGATGCCTTAAGTGCTAAAATAGTGCTTGGAGTGAGCAAGATAACAGTTCAAACATTTATATCCCTAGTTTGCCACGAAACAATGCAAAAAAAAAAATGTTTTACAATGATTAATCCCCTAAATATCGCCGATTTTAACATCATTCAGTGGATTTTTCGCAAAATATCGCCAATAGCGCCAAATTGAGTCCAAATAAAAAAAAGAAAACAATTTTTTTCGCCAACTTGGTGATATGTCGCCAAAATGGCGGCAAATACTTGGCGACCAAAAGCTTGGCGATATAACGCCAAGTGGTCGTGCCAATTCATATCACTTTTGTCTGCATTGAAATGAACACTGATTTACTCCACAAAAGGGGTAAAACACCCCTTGGAACATTCGAATGCAACCCCAAGGGCAGATGCACAAAAATAAGCCAAAAGAGAAAATAAGAACAATTTTGTTGCTCACAGAAACTAACAGAAATCTTACCAAAGTTTAAAAGAAGAAGAAAGTTTTCTTTCCTAGCTTAAAAAACAAAACAATACATTTTCCGAAATGAAACACTTTAAAAAGAACGATGCAATATCGCAATTGATACGATATTGGGAAAAAGACAGGGATGCCAGAGAATTGAAACCGAAAAATACTACGCCTCCTCTAAAAAATACTACAAAATACTACCTACTGTTTCCAAACGTTTCCAAAATCAATATTGCTAAAATGCGAAATCTATGCAAATGAAAAAAAAAAACCCCGCCAAATCTTTTAATTAAGTCATTAAAGTATATTGGAAACAGGGTTGCCAGAAAAATACTACGCTCCTTATTTGGGCCGAAAAAATACAACCGTAGTATCAAAAATACTACGTCTGGCAACGCTGGAAAAAGAACGAAACAAAAATAAGTATGAACACGTAACCATGGTAACAACATGAAAAGTTGATTTCCGTTGATAAAATAATTCATTTCATCTCTCTTTTCAAACAAATTTTATCCTCGAGCTATTACATTTAGAATCGTTTGGCTTGCTTTACTGAAGGTAAGCCTTGAATTCTGGGATTCTAAAAACAATTGTTACAGTTCTCCTGATGATCGTAGAAACTTCGAAAAAATTTCATTTTGTGCAGAAAATTTCAAGCTTTCGAATGACATAAGACTTGAAAATGTGTAAGAAATATTTCTTCCCTATTTTATCGAATTTCTGCTAAGAATTCGAATAGAAAAAGAACGAAATGGAATTTTCGAAAAATCGCTTCGAGGTGCAAAACTACATGCTACAAACTAATTTTGTGCCAAGTGGCATGAAAATCGACCGAACGGTTTTGGCAATACGCGCGTAACAGACAGACAGACAGACAGACCCACCTTCAGCTTTATTATTAGTAGAGATTGCTTGATATGTTTTTGCTTAATATTGATACAAAAAATAAAAATAATGAAAATAATAATAAAATATAATGTTTTTTTTTTTCAATGAATAAATCCCGTGAGCATAGTTGATCTCTCCTAGAACTATTGGTAAATTTTCCGATTACGTTCCTTGTGTTAAAACAAATAATATATATTAGTTGATATCCATTAAAATTGAACCTTACATTGGTGTACTTCTACTAAATATTTCGCTCCATTTCTGACATTTTTAGCAAACACGTATTTATTTTATACTGTTACATGCAAGAATTTATAACACTTTATTCACAGTAATCTTACTACTATTATATATGAGAAAGTTTGTATGGATGTTTGGATGGATGGATGTATGTTTGTTCCTCTTTAACGCAAAAACTACTGAATGGATTTTAATGAAACTTTTACCATAATGTAGCTTATACATCAGAATAACACATAGGCTATAGTTTATAACGATATTTGAAAAAGTTCGATGGGTAGCGCGTTTTTCATTCCAATTTAAGGTACATTTTTCGTATAAATCCGCGAAGGCTTCCAACAAACTAATTCAGTATTTAGTGCATCATCTCAACTTCCTGTCGATAGCTAGAATTGCGTGTATCATTTCTACTTTTCGCATTAAATTTTCAAGGTTTTTCTCCAGTCAAATCAAAAAGTAATTTTTTTTTCAACTTCAGGGTTAATATCTAGGCTTTTATATAGACACTAGCGGTACCCGCACGGCTTTGCCCGTGGTATAAAATTAAAAGTTCATTTGTAAAATAATTAATATAGCAGAAAAAATACTCTATTTTAGTTATAATTCAACTACAATTCCTTCAAAGTATGATATAAAAATTTGGTATGGGCCCTACACTACTTCCTTTTACGTGTACATTTCTTAGTAGATGCCTTAAGTGCTAAAATAGTGCTTGGAGGGAGTAAGATAACAATTCAAACATTTATATCCCTAGTTTGCCACGAAACAATGCAAAAAAATGTTTTACAATGATTAATCTCCAAAATATCGCCGATTTTAACATCATTCAGTGAATTTTTCGCAAAATATCACCAATAGCGCCAAATTGAACCCCCCCCCCAAAAAAAGTTTTTAAAAAAATCGCAAATTTGTCGCCAAATTGGCAAAATATCGCTAATAGCGCCAAATTGAGTCCAAATAAAAAAAAAAAATTCGCCAACTTGGCGATATGTCGCCAAATTGGCGACAAATACTTCGCGACCAAAGGCTTGGCGATATATCGCCAAGTGGTCGCGCCAATTCATCTGCATTGAAATTAACACTGATTAACTCCAAAAAAGGGGTAAAGCATCCCCTTGTGACATTCAAATGAAACCCCAACTGGAGATGCACAAAAATAAGCCAAAAGAGAAAATAAGAACAATTTTGTTGCTCACAGAAACCAACAGAAATCTTACCAAAATTTGAAAGAAGAAGAAAGTTTCCTTTCCCAGCTTTAAAAACAAAACAATACATTTTCCGAAATGAAACACTTTAAAAAGAACGTTGCAATGTCACAATTTATACGATATTTGGTTAATCTTTGTGCTTTGGGTACCCCTTTCTCGCTAAATGGGCGATAGACGCTCCTACTACTGTTTCTAAACGTTGCCAAAATCAATATTGCTGAAATGCGAAATCTATAAAAATGGAAAAAAAATCCGCCAAATCTTTTAATTAAGTCATTAGTATATTGGAAACAGGGTGGCCAGAAAAATACTACGCTCCTTATTTGGGCCGAAAAAATACTACCGTAGTATCAAAAATACTACTTCTGGCAACCCTGGAAAAAGAACGAAACAAAAATAAGTATGAACACGTAACCATAGTAACAGCATGAAAAGTTGATTTCCGTTGATAAAATAATTCATTTCATTAACCATTTTAGAATCGTTTGGCTTGCTTTACTGAAGGTAAGCCTTGAATTCCGGGATTCTAAAAACAATTGTTACAGCTCTCCTGATGATCGTAGAAACTTCGAAAAAACTTCATTTTGTGCAGAAAATTTCAAGCTTTCGAATGACATAAGACTTGAAAATGTGTATAAAATATTTCTTCCCTATTTTATCGAATTTCCGCTAAGAATTCGAATAGAAAAAGAACGAAATGGAATTTTCGAAAAATCGCTTCGAGGTGCAAAACTACATGCTACAAACTAATTTTGTACCAAGTGGCATGAAAATCGACCGAACGGTTTTGGCGCTACGCGCGTAACAGACAGACAGAAGGAAAGACAGAAGGAAAGACAGAGAGACAAACTTTCAGCTTTATTATTAGTAGAGATAGAGAAGAGATAGAGATAGAGAAGAATCAAGGATGGTGAGATTGAATACCCGGAATTAATTGACATGTAAAGCAATTGTACCAGCAGAACGCTCTTCAAAAATTGAATTCATGCATGTAACCAACTACAAAACGTAATTGAACTCGATTAATGAGCGCGAAAGGACCCCTAAATTTGCTTGTTATAACCAAGGGCTCGTATATAAGAACAATTTCGTGAAAAAAAATGATGAAAAAATGATGATTGATGAAAAATTCAAACATGCTTTGGTAGTTTCTTCTTTCTGTAGAATACAAAGAAGTTGGTTCCATATATTTGTAATCTTTGGAGTACGACATTATCTATCGGTTTACAGTAATTTTTGGCTTTTAGGTACCACTCCTTGTACTTTGCTGAGAGGCCGACAGATGGTACCAGCAATCGGAAACAGTTTCCTTAGAGTCCCTAAGGCTCAGGGGGCCTTAGACCCCCAAAATTTTCAAAATTTTTATACTCGCTAAAAATGTTTTTTGATGTATTTTCACCAAAAAAAATCGATTAAAATTCATTGTTAAATTAGTTTGGGACATAAAGAGTTAGAGCCATGATAGTTAACTATTAACTGAACTGTAAAAAAAAAAAATGTTTCATTTTCAACACAGTTGTAGGTTTTCATTTTTTTTCTCAAGCAAAAAGGAATTCAGTTGCATAATTTAAATTAATTCCCAACAATGCTAACTTTCACAAAAATAATACCTTAATTTTAAAGGTGTATTTTAATTCCTCTGTCTTCAAAATATTTTTTGAACTTCAGGATATGTCGTGAAATTTTCATCTTCAGGTAGGCACATTATGATTTTTCTTTATCTAAAAATCACAGATCCAGTTCTCTTTTTATAATGGAAGGGCTTGGGAGATGGAGGGGTTATGTGACAAAACAGAAATTGCGAGTAATTAAAGTTCAAAGTTTTATTGTTGCAATTCTTGCAATTTTTTTTTTGTTTTCTGGTTTTTTCATTAGTATGCGGATGAAATTGGTCTAATGACATCTACTTTTCGATGTACCAAGTTTTATTTGCTTACCTTTATCCATTGCTTACCATTATCCAGAGTTTATTTTTTAAAATGTAACATAGCCCCCTCATCCTCCAAGCCCTTCAATTACTATTCCCTACAGGTATTGGTCTATTTTTCTAAGAAAATATATTTGTAATACGCAAATTTCTTATTAACCTCATCCTCATTAACAAACTGTATGTCCAATTGCAGGAATGAAGAAATAATTATAAGTTAATAAGAAGTAATACAAGATACAAGCGAAACATTTCTTGTTTTGGTTAAGAAAATGATTCTATCATGTCCTGACGCTGATTTTTCACTTCCCCCGCCACCTCCTTTCCTTTCCAATCTTCCGTAAAAGATATCATACGGTTTCCGGGATATTATAGCATAGGGGGCCCCTTTTAAACGCAATAATGAAATTGAATTTTACCAAATGATCAAAATAAATAAATAAAATACCTGCATACATACATAGTACCTTTTTACATCTTACCAGAGGAAACATTAGGTATCTTTTCAAAAAGGTAAAAAATAAAGTAGTATTGAAACACTCTTCCTAAATTTTTCGAACAGTCAGTCGAAATTTTCCGGATAAGAAAAATACTTGGAAGATCACAGTGACCTCAAAGTCACTTCTCGTGGAGGTGGGGGTCGCTCCTGGGTATGAACCTGGCATTTGTTTTCAAAGGCGGATTCAGGAATGGTCAAATATTCAGCTAATTCCCCTGCGTTAAGAAACACATTTTATCAGTTATACAGATAATATCAATTTCGCCCTCATTGAAAAAAAAAAAAAAAAAAAAAATCCATGCGTTATACATGAAAAATGCTAGATTTCATTTATTTTAAGATTTTTATAATTCCAATATTGATTACGCGTAGGCACTTTATAAATTGAAAATTATATTTTTCCTGATGATAAATTTTTATCAAAATAAATGATTGGTTATTATAAAAATGGAATATTATAAAAATACTTGATGCGCAGTATTGTATGATATTTTGGAGAAAGTTTAAATTTTACATGCTTTGTTTCCTTCCTTTAACTCATAAGGGGTAACACTAGTCACTAAAACTTGCCTCCCACTTTCCCAGAGCCTGATTGCCGCAGGGGCACGCGGGGCACAGGCCCCTCCTCTTAGATTTCCGGAGGCCCAAAATCCCCTTACTTTATCCAACGTATATTTTTGTCTTAATAATTTGACAGCATTATTTATTTTTTTTTAAGTTTGATCTTAGCACAAAACTTTTATTTCTATCTGGTATTGTAAGAATTTTTTTTACTCGTAACACGTAATTAATATAAGATGGGCGGGGGCCCTGAAATGGAAATGTGCCCCATGTTCAATGTCAAAATGATCGGGCTCTGTCTGCACCCTACCTTAAAAAATTTCTAGATCTGCCTCTGTTTGTTTTGCCTTCGTTCACGGAATTCGTCCTGAGCTCTACCTGGACGGAGCGCTCGCTGGGAGATCGGTGGGAAAGCATCAGTCATGGAGCTCGGCTGTCAGTCATGGAGCTTCTCGTCGCTTGCCATCTGCCTCTGGGGCATCGCACAAAAGCCGTCAACTGTCACCGCGGCTCTGTTTCTTCCTTCCCTCGCTTGTGTAACCTCTTTGTGACTGCATGTGAAACACACGCGGAGGGCGGCCCTTGTTTTGCTTTCCCTTTGTGGGGCGGACACAAAAGGATGGCACACACCGGGACAAAACGCCGTTTTGATTCCTCTCGTCAAAACCCGGTGGCCATATATTTTTGTATTCTTTGAGTCGGGAACTTTCGAAAGGCGTCGAAGAATTTTAGAGCTGCTCGGGATCGAAATGGAAGTTGAATTTGGAGTATTAAGAGCTTAAATTAGACTAAAATACTGTCCAGCTCATTAAACGCATGGGTAACAAGTTCGTACAGCTTTTCTTCAGCACATTGTCTCTCTAGAACAGTGATAAAGCTAGAGTTCGTGGGAGGGTTCAAGCCCCAGAATTCTTGATTACATGCAAAAATGTAAGAATTAAATAACACCCCCTTCTCCACTTTTAGGATAAATTATAGTTTGTTATGATCAATTTTTGATTTCAAGATATATTGCCAAAACTTGTTTTCTAATGTGTGTAATATACATGTATAGACTGTATGACCCCTTGCATCCGGAAGAAAATTCCATCTTGTTATGACATGATCCACCCCCACCAGGAGAAAACTTTGACTAGGTTTATGCTCATGGAATATAAATTCGAACAACTCATTCCAGAACGCAGTATTGATTTCGTGTGCCAACAAATCAAAATAATCGTAGAGAAATTATTCGTGTATGTCAGAATACTCATTTTCATTTGAATTGAACGATGGATATTTCAAAGTACAAACTTTGCTCAAGAAGGAGAGGGGGGCACCCATTTCACCATAAAGAATAATCGTGAACTGTACATCAAAAGCACATAAGCTGTTATAAAAATACAGTATTAGTGAATTAAGAAAGTTTGAACCTTGCAAAAGCATTCCTTATATGCAAAGTTACCTTATAAGCGGGGAAAAAACAACAAAGTTTGACTGAAAAAAGATGAACTAAAATATGTGGACCCAATAATTAACATAATTCCATGAATAAAACTAAACAAATTATTAAACAGGCAAATATATACAGTGAAAAACATAAACTAGTAAACAATGCGACCAGTTGATAAACATATTCCTAGACAAACAGACATAGACATAAATAAGCAAATATACATCATTGAAGGAAGAAATCCAAATTGGCTAATAAACAGGCAGATTTATTACTATAAATGGTCAAAATTGTTCCAAATAATGAGCAAAACACGTTTTGTATCTCGTTTCAAGACAGTCGAAACCGATTTCATCGCCCACGTATCAGAACATAATAAAAGAATCCAGAGTCGCGGAGTGGTGTGACGAGAGCAAGGGTTATATGCGCGGGGGGGGGGGGGTGGAGGGGGGGGGGCTCGTTCGGAGGTGGGAACACGGGCAGCGGTGACCAGGTTATCTCAGGTAAAGACGAGGAGCGGGGAACGAGACTGTTGTGATGGATGGACATCTGCCCCTTTCCTCATCTGGGAGAAAAAGTCAATTCATCAAGTGTGGCAGAAAGCGAGGGGAGGCAACAAACTAATTTGCTTCCACAAAAAATCATAAACGAAAAAACAGAAGAAAAATCTCTTGCTGTCGAGGCCTCTTTTTTTTTTCCTTTCCTTCTCTTGATGCTTTGCCACTGCCGCTCTTGGGGTTTTTGCGTTTTGTTTGTTTGGGAGTAGAATGTGCTGTTGCGTTCAGTGATTGCACCCTGTTCAACAGAGCGTGGTAAAATGTGAATTTAGAGAGATGCTTAAGAGTTTCATTAACGCGGTATCGCTCGAAACTAGGACGCTCTTAGAATGAGGGGAGTATTTCTGTCTTGATTAGGATCCCCGGGTCAATTACTTATTGCATTTTAGAGTAAATAATAAGAATTATATCGTAATTATTTACTCTATTTCCATTCAAATGCAGTCATTATAGTTGGTTGCTTGAGGGTTCCTGGCACAAGTGCTTTCATAGGCTATACTGAGCCAAACGATGATAACTCATAAAACGTATGACAATTTAAAAACATTTTAAAAACAGACACATATTTAAAATTTAACTAATCAGGCGAAAGAAGGAGTTGTCAAATGATATTAAGTAAAACCAGAAATACTTAACGAAACAAAGACGGAACAAACAGGAAGACAAAGATAAAACCACTAAATAAGAGACATAAAACCAATCTCATGCAGAAAAGGGAATAACCAGGATCAGGTGTCAGGCTTCAGTCGTTCTAGTCTTCTTAGTTTTGGTAATAATGGCAAACGTAATCATTGCTGCTGTAAATGTTACTAGGAACTGCAAACCTTTAAATTACTGTTATAGTTGCCTCAACTGTTAGTTAAATTAGTTAGCAAGTTCTATTACTTAAGAATCAACGATGGTGAGGGTGAGACTGAATTACCGTAATTAATTGACATGTAAAGTAATTGTACCAGCAAAACGCTTTTCAAGAATTGAATTCATGCATGTAACCAACTACAAAACGTAATTGAACTCGATTAATGAGCGCGAAGGGACCCCTAAATTTACTCGTTATAACCAAGGGCTCGTATAAGAACAATTTCGTGAAAAAAATTTACAAAAATTCAAACATGCTTTGGTAGTTTTTTCTTTCTGTACAATACAAAGAAATTGGGTCCATATATTTGTAATCTTTGAAGTACGACAATATTTTTCGTTTTACAGTAACTTTTTTGACCATTTATGCCCCGATGGGACTCAGAAGTCCCGCTTATATTAATTTAGTACTATGAATCCTAAATGGCTGGAATCATACTAAAGCTTTTAGGTACCACTCCTTGTACTTTGCTGAGAGGCCGACAGATGGTACCAGCAATCGGAAACAGTTTCCTTAGAGTCCCTATAAGGCGTAGATAAGGCGTAGGGGGCCTTAGACCCCCAAAATTTTCAAAATTTTTATACTCGATAAAAATGTTTTTCGATGTATTTTCAACTAAAAAAAAACCAGAAAAATTTATTAAAATTCATTGTTAAATTAATTTGGGACATAAAGGGTTAAAGTTATGATAGTTAACTGCTAACTGAACTGTACAAACCAAACATGTTTCATTTTCAACAAAATTGTAGGTTTTCATTTTTTTTCCTCACGCAAAAAGGAATTCAATTGCGTAATTTAAATTAATTTCCAACAATGCTTTCATAGAAAAAATACCTTAATTTTAAAGGTGTATTTTTATTCCTTTGTCTTCAAAATATTTTTTGAATTTTAGGATATTTCTTGAAACGGCGATTTTCGCATTCAGGTAGACATAAAAATTAATATGAAGAAAACTTCGTAAATTGCCCCAATTTTGCAAGGATATAGGCTATTATGTCTACTATTTGCTTGAAGAAGCTCGATAGTGCCTTTTGATTTCCTAGCTTAGCATTAAATGGACAGAAACAGCATTTTTTTTTTTGCATTTCACGTAAAACTCTAGAAATGTAAAAAAACAGACAAACGACTAAATGGAGCAAAAGCAAGTATAATTCAGCATTAATTTCAATTTCTGAAAATGCAAAATGTGGAATTTAGAAGGAAAAAAATCTTGTGGATGAAAGTTATATCGCAAGAATAAAAAATAATGATAACATCAATACATGGATGGAATAAATGTGTTTTTGTAATTTTCATTCTGTGCAAAAAGTTTGCAAATCTCAGTTAAGATTTGCAAACTTTTTCTTATTTGCTTATAGTTTGATTGTCTCATTAATACCACAGTATGAACTTTTGCCATGGAGAGTAAGAAAAAAAATGCCTTCTGATTTCCATTAAAAACAAAATTTATCGTGGTAAGAGTGTGGGCAAACTTACAATTTTTATTCTACACAGAAGAGCCATTGCTAAAGTCATATACATTGGAAACGCTCGCTCGCCGCGCGCTAACTATGGAACATCTTGTGGTAGAAAAGTGGTTCCCGGTCTACTTTTGGTCGTCCGCCATTTGGTGGCCATCGCTCATAGTAATAAACTTACTATCGGTTCTTTTTCCTCGATCCACGCAGGGATTTTACAGTTTTGAAATAGTACTCCCAATGAAATATTTCTCTTTGAGACGATTTGTCTCGATGTCTTTTTTTGTTCACTTTTTTGAAAGCGTCTTCCTTTTGCAGATTCCAACAGTCCTAATGATTTCAATTATGGGCACCACCCTGGCTTCTACGACTACTTTCCGGGACCTCATCCGCAGGGAGGAATACAGGAATTTCCCGGAACAGTACCCATAGGTCCTGGAGGCCCTCTCGACCATCCTGTTTCCATAAATAATGGTGAGTCCAAAGGATTAGATGACAAAAGAAGAAAACAAAACTTTTGAGCCTGTTGTTAACGTCTGAAACATTTCAGTTACCATTTTCAGTTTACCGAAATTTTAAGCAACATATTTCGCTTAATATTAAGACAGACGCTGTTATACTTATTCAATTTGCAACTTTGGTTCAGATAATATTATTAGACGACAGTAAGGATACACCGATTAATCGTCCATAATCGACCACTGTGCCGATTATTTATCCCCTAGAGCCGATTATTTATCACTTAGAGGACAGTATAGTTGTTCTGGAATTTCAAAACATAGTAATCTTTTGTCAGAAGATGTTTTTAAATTCCAAGGTATTCTTTCAGATATTGAACAAGTTTTTTGAAATTCGGATTACGTGTTCACACGTTGGAGGTTGATTTAAAAAATATTTCTTGAGTTACTTTCTCTGTCATAGTGCCTGCAATTTACTTCCGCTCTTTAATTATTGCCAAAAACAATTAGAAACATTTATGGTAAATGTGTGTGCTGATTACTTCCGCTTTTTAAATTGTAGCCAAAAACAATGAAATGTAAGAGTAATTAGGGGAAAGTACCCCAAAACGGGATAGCTAACCTATTCTTCACTTTACTTCTTATTGTATACAAGGTACATTCCAAAGTTAGACGGCATTTAAAAGTATGCACCTTTTGCATTACTAAAAATACCTTTGTCATATTTGTTCGGTATTATTTATGTGAAAAATACTGGTTTCAAAAAGTCTTATACGATCCCGTTTTACCCGACCAAGGGTGGGTAAAACGGGATAGGGAATTGTATGTTATTATTTTGTACTGATTTTACTTTTGATTTAGTTTTTAGACCAAAAATAGGCTACGTAATTGTAAAGTTGGAAAATTACATAACACAGAAATCACATAAAAATGTATTGTCTTCTTTATCTGCTTTGGAATAAGCTTCGTGGGCCCATTCCTGGCATCTCGAGCATTGTATCCAGCTTCCTTCTCCAGATTTCGATTCAAGATGCAGAGCGTTGCAGAAAATACATGCATCATTTTTTTCAGTTTCATCTTCTGAAGACGACGACGTCCAACCTTGGCTAACTGATGATTTTTTTTTTTTCGTTTTTTTTTTTTTTTTTTTTTTTTTTCATGTTACGTCTATTTTCTTCCATTTTTGCAAATGATGTTTGTGGGGTTTTTTCAGGTTCAGAGCAACATTTTTAAAATTTATATGCCTGTTTTGCATCTCCACCTGGTTTTCTTTTACGCCTCATTTGTTTTGTTTTCAGAACATTCAAGAGACTTGTTTTGGCAGCCTTTTTTTTCAGCTTTTAAATTCTTTTTCGTTCTTTTTCTTCCAACTCAAGCTTATATGGGCTTCTTGTTATAAATGCTGTTTTTCCTCTTCTATTATCGTGTTTATTTTGAGGTCTTGGTCCAATCACTCGTGGTGGAGGTAGAATTTCTTTGGATGATATGGAAAATGGCAGTGAGGGGCGACAGTATAGTCCAAGTCCTTTGACTCCTGTTGAAGTGAACGGTCGGATAAGGCCTGCATTTGTGCTAGTGTTATCGTTGCACTAAGTGATTCTTTCAATACTGTCTCTAGTGGTTGTGATGATAGCAAACTCTTAGATGCTATGACTGAATTTGAAGATCTTTCGGATCTGATCTCATTTTGTTGCAGATTTAATGGGTGTTAGGATATCATGTTCTGAGCATCCAGCAATGGGTGATCTGTTGGAAGAGAGAAAGCGAAGAGATATTCAGGAAAGACATCTGGGATTATATGGGAAAATGCCTGTTTTCGTGGACCCATTCATAGCAGTTTCACAAGAGCTGCTCGTTAAAATGTTGCATTGAACATATTTCCTACATCGTAGATAGTAATCCCTTTGTCAGGATGGTTGAACATCCACTTACGAACCTCTAGCTCGCTTCGTGCTGCTTAAACACATTGAAAAAACATGAATGGAAATGGTCGGGTAAAACGGGACACATCAAAATTGTATCCCGTTTTGGGCACCCTAAAAGTGTCCCGTTTTGCCCGACCATGATGCTTTTGACAACATAAAGGGCTGACCCCGGAACCGCCACTCACTAGCAATATTTAAGTACATGAAATTGTTGCTAAAAGAACTATGAACAAAATACAGTTCTAACCGAAATTGTTCCGAATTACGGAGAACCACAATTCTAGTTGTTCTACAGTCGAAAAAAGTAAAAAGTAAGTAAAAATCTCAATTGAAAACTTTGAAAAAATATTTCTTTGTGAAATACGTGGCTAGAGTTGAGATATTAACTGAGTTTGCTGTCATGACGGTCGGGAACCAGTTTAGCCTGTCTCTTGCGAGATAGTACCACCAGTCAAGCTCCAACGCCCACTATCCCGTTTTGCCCGCCTATCCCGTTTTGGGCAACTTTCCCCTATAAAGTTATATTTGTTAATAAATTTAACAAACTAATTTCAAAACGGGCAAATATATATTTTTGGATTTGGGTACCTTAAACGTTTAAAATAATGCAGGTTTTCAAAGTTTTCTTTGATTCAAGTCAAGTCATTAGTTTTAAAACGTTTTTAAGAGCTTTTTTTTTCCACTATATATTTGTTCCAAACTGCTTTTAGATACCATCATACAAACTCGCAATAGTTGGAGCAGACTAACGAGAAGTATAACTAACCTATTCTCTCTTTATGCGCATTTAAACGAAAGTTATTAAGGTTTATTTATATTGTTTTTAACAAGGATAGGTAACAGGTAAATAAGATGTTTCAAACTTTAACTAATTTCACCTCAACCAAATTTTAAACCAAAAATAATAATAATTAGTAAATAAATTAAATTAAATTAAACATAAAAATTGAAATAAATAAATAATTTTGTGCTTTAAAAAAAGCAAAATACAGCGTTGAAAAGCACAAATCGCTGCTTGAAATGAACAACGGCATATCTGCAAAAATCGATTTTTTTTTATTACATCAAAAAATTCTGTTTTTTTTTTACTCTTTCTTGTGGTATTATCGGCATATCTCTAGTTTCAAAATATCACGCAGCAATCGTTAATATCGTTGTGCATAGTTATTATTTTGGCGCGCTTTTCCCAGTAAACAACGACACAGCCGCCATTGTGTCAGTTCTGAATAAGTGCTTGGAGTGTCTATCATCTATGTAAGTTGATTCGACATAAGTACCCTTAATACCATTTTACTTCAAAATGCCGTTTTACTGCAAAAACTTTGAAACGCTCTCCTGAAAAGTCGTGTTTTGCAGATATGCCGTTGTTCATTTCAAGCAGCGAAATGTGGAATACTGCAGTCACGTTTTTCGGCGCTTTTTTAAAATCATTCTGAACACTATTTCTTTAAGCTTGGTTCGCACTAAAAAGCGCGAAATAAGATAAGAATATGGTTTCTTAATTACAACGCTTAAAAATTGCAGTCAGTCTTAACAATTTTATATCTAGGTAAATTCTACAGAAGCCAATGGGATTTTAATTAAAAGTTGAGCGAGAAGAAGAAATACAGATGGTATAGTAAAGAATATTCGTACTGTCTGATTTTCTTAGGTAAAATCTTCCGCGCATTTAAGCATGCGTCAGGTCTTCTTTTTCTTACTAAAAGAGGGGTAGGTAAGATAACAATAAGGGAAAGAATAATAAGAAGCATATTGAGCAGTATCAAACAATGCAGAACGATGCTAATTTCAAATACATAATTTTGTTGAATGCGTGTCAAAAGGATAGCAAATGCAAGTTTTAAATTGAAAACTTCGGAAAGTTCCCACTCACAACCCATCATCCCCTTTAGCAGTTTTCAAGGACGGACAGTAAAAGCTATTTCTTCTCTCAAACTGGGCTTATTTGAGCCAAAAAATTACAATAACTGATTTTTTTCCCACACTACAGGTGTGCCGGCGATGAATTCGGACTCATCGTACGCCAACGCCACGTCCGACTGCCTGGGTTCCAGATCGAGTCCGTCAGAGAACGCGCTGAACCTGGCTGACGGAAGCTACGGAGGCTCGAGGGCGCCCCAGCCTGTCACCGACGGAGTCTCCTTCGCGCCCTTCGCAGCCAATCACATCCCGCCGCACATGGCCGAGACCAGGGTCTGGTGACAGTCACATGTCACACGGTGCCAGGCTCCGTTTGCGCGGGCTGACTTATTGGCGAGCGATTATTTATTGCAACAAGGATGTTGCCACGCAAGGCCGACTGGCGATTGAGAACTGTATTAGACACTCGATGTTTTTAATGTTCAAAAAAAAAAAAAAAAAAACTGGCACGAAATTTGTGCTCCACCTCGCCAGCAAATGTTTGAGAAGTGCAATGACTTTCGTAAAGCTGTACCATAGCAATATTTGTACATAATATATATAAAATAAGAATCTACAAATAATTCTTCCTCTTCAGTGATTGCAGTGAAAAAGCACTCTACAGTGACAGAAAAGGTTTGAAAATAAATTAACTGAATGCTTTTGGGACTTAAAGCAAAACCGTGTGAAGATTGGTCACAGCGTAACTTAATGGTACTTGAAATATGTTTTGCTACCTTCGATGTTTTAGGGTTAAGAGTATACTTTATTTCTAACAAATAAGTTAACAGTTTAAAAAACTAAAAAGACACTGTTTTGTAGCAATATGAACTAAAAAGCGAAAAGTAATATTTCTAGCAGTGCGAGAATGTCCCACAGCTAAGTATAACTTGGTTTTTTGAATTAGCTTAAAACAATGGGAAAAGAATAACTGACCAAACAAATAACTTTAATGTAAAAAAAAGCGTGAAGTGCTCTCCATTCACATTGTGGCAATGATTCTGCATCATTTCAAAACGTTATAACGAGGAGAAATTTCAGATACCCAATATCAAACCTCCAAGCTTTTTTTTTTTTCGTTAAAGTTATTTGTTTAGTCCCGTTAGACTTTTCCTATACAGTTTTAAGCTAGTTGAAAAAAAAAAAAAAAGCTACTTAGCTGTGGGACAGCCTCTCGCTACTGAACAAACTTTAAATAAAAACATTAATTTTTGATTTTTAGTCCATATTGCTACAAAAACGTGTGTTTTAGTTTTTAACTATTCCTTACCTCTTAGCTGAAAAAAAATAAAAAATTTAAATTTTGTAAATGTCGGGGAGTCTACTTACCAGAGAAGCACTTACACTTTCAATCCGCTCTTGATGATACTTATTGCCCTTCCTGTTACGCTATAACCAGTCTGCAGAGCAGCCAAAACTAGATCCAGCAGTTTTCCACTGTGACAACTACAGTACATGAAGTAAATTGTTTCGGAAAACCACACATTTCGAAGGTTTATTTTAGGACAAAGAACACTTTGTAAATATTGAATGTATATTATTCAAATGACGCTCATCACTTAAGAGATGTGTATGCATGTAATTTATGAGTACCAGTGATAAATAAGAAGATGTGGCAAAAGAATCGAAGAAGATATATGTATGATCCAGATTTGAAGTAATAAATTCATGCCATCACTTTTAGATGCCAAAAAGGGTTTCGATGAAAGCGAAGGATAAACTTCTTGTAAAGAAAGTTTATTTGTGCTTTTAATAACTGTATTAAATGTTTAATTATTCTTTGAAGTTTACCTTATTAAAGATTTAAAATATGCTCACTGTATTCTTTATTTGATTCCTCAACTTTTGTGGATTACCCAAACACAATAAGAAACGCTGTAGGCTAGACCGACCAATGAATGAAAACTTCCAGTGAATGAACACCTCGTTTTTTTCATGAAAAAATAAGGTTTTGAGAAATTTTTTTAGATGAATCAGCAGAAGTAACTCCTTTCCACACATTTACCGAAAGAAAATGACTAGAAAATGCTGCATTTGTTCACTGGCAGGGGTGTTCATTCACTGGGTCTGGGCACTTTTTTCCGTTTCAACCCCCCATAAAAGCTCTCCCATTTTTTTTAAATACTACATATATCATCTAAAGTGTCTTTACTCGTGTGGTAAATGCTACAATTTTTTCCGACGCCATAAATTTTTGAAACTGAAAATTCGCTTAAGTGTTCATTCACTGGTCGGTATACCCTATAATTCGGCCGAGGATAGATGTTCTTCCTCCCTAACCGAACCCTCAAATGAATCGAGTTTTAAAGTCCTTCTTTCTCACTTTTAACTCCTTGAGATGCAGAGATCTTTGACAAAAATTACCCTAACTGTACAATGTTTTTTTTTTTTTTTTTTCAAAAGAAAAACTAGCTGTCGTGGCCGTCACGAAACTTTCTTCTATATCTATCTTATGAATTCCGGTTACAAAATAAAATACGTACTCGCCCGAGTAATTGGAGACAGCTCCAATTTCCCAATTATCGTAATAACCCTGCAAATGCAGAATCAATGAGCGAAATTGGAAATCATTGCAAAAGTCTTGTTTAGATAAATTGCAAACATTTTATTTGTTAGTAAAAAGAAATTGGCAACAGTTAAAAATTTCAAATCATTGAAAGTTTTCAGCTGTTTTGATAATTAAATAGCGTGAAAGCGATTTTTTAATGAATTAATTTTTCGCATTGTTGACTAAGCGCAAAAATCACCCCACCCTCCCCCTGGGGCGATTGGCGCCAAAATTTAATCGATGCTTGCTTTCATATTGGGTTAGTGTTATTCCAAATTTCATTCAAATCGCAGCAATATTTCCCGAGATACAGTAGGTGCAATGACAAAATAAGCACTTTTGATTGCTCCACCCCCCTTTGAGATATTGACACACAAATTAAATCAGCACCTGTACTCAATAGGGTCTACCTATGGACCAATTTTCGTTTGATTCCGCCGGTTACTTCCTGAGATATAGCAGTCACCCCCGCGCAGAACATGTGCGATTGCTCCACCCCCCTTCGAGATATTGACAAACAAATTGAATCAGCACCTGTACTCAGTAGGGTCTACCTATGGACCAATTTTCATTTGATTCCGCCGGTTACTT
Organism: Uloborus plumipes; assembly: GCA_038373865.1. Classification (NCBI taxonomy): domain Eukaryota; kingdom Metazoa; phylum Arthropoda; class Arachnida; order Araneae; family Uloboridae; genus Uloborus; species Uloborus plumipes. The sequence continues at coordinate 21,653 of JAXGGA010015936.1, forward strand.
CCTGAGATATAGCAATCACCCCCGCGCAGAACAGGTGCGATTGCTCCACCCCCCTTGAAGATATTGACAAACAAATTGAATCAGCACCTGTACTCAGTAGGGTCTACCTATGGACCAATTTTCGTTTGATTCCGCCGGTTACTTCCTGAGATATAGCAATCACCCCCGCGCAGAACACGTGCGATTGCTCCACCCCCCTTGGAGGAATTCGCTAAAAAAAGTCAGGTGCACCAGTTCACATGGTGGTACATATGTGCAAAAATTTTTGTTCGATTTCATTCAGTAGTTTTTGCCCTAGCGCGGCCACAAAAACTGGTCACACACATACAGACTCACACACAGACACACACACAGACACACAGACAGACAGACATTTTCCAAAAATGGTCGAAATGGACTCAGAGCACCTCAAAACGTGCAAATCCGTCAAAATTGGACATTGGAAAATTTTCACGAAACCAATACTTTCTTCTATATATTAGATATAGAAGAAAGTAATAAAAATCATCCTTTGGCTTTTAGTGCGTTAATTATAGACATATGTTTGAAATTGCTTGATTGAAATTTATGGGACTTTTTTCACATTTTGGTAAAAAATAACCCACAAGCAACTGAAGATAGAGAAAACGTGGGGCATATTTTGTACCACCAACCTTCAAAGAGTTTATAAACACACTATATCTTCACTTAGTCGAGTAGGTAAAAAATTCGGAATGTAGGTTCAGTGTGGCAAAAACGCGTTTGATTAAGTTCCGAAATAAATTTTCCTTTCAACGCCCAACAGTTTAAAAGAACTCCTGTGTTTTTAATGCAACATATTGAAAAAAAAATATATTATGACAGCATATCATTAGTATTTGATAAAAAAGTTGAGGACACGAAACTTATGGAAGCAGTTTTTAAGCGAAAAGGCAAAAATAAAAGACCTGAAAAAATATTTGTAAAGTACCGTTTGATGCGTTCAAAATAATAAATTAATATTAAATAAAGCATTAAAGGATAAGAAAATAAGAATGAAAGAATGTAAAAGATAATCAAAACTTCATTTTAACCTAGAAAAACATCGGAAGCAATTTTAATATATTCTTTTGTTCTTTTTGCAACGCCACAAGGCATAGGTTTTAGTTAAATATTCATTAGTTATAATATAACAATATTAGTAGATAATTGGGCTAGTTTGACATTTGACACCCTGAGGTGCCCCGCACCTACCGTTTGAACGGTTTATCGGTTTAATTGAGCTAGTAAATGCACTCTTAGAGGTACGTCGTAAATGTAGTTGAAAAAAGTTAAAATAAAAAACGCATTAAAATCAATGTTCATTAACAATTAACCTTTTAATCTTGATAATCTAAAATATATCTGCTTTGCATTATTCTAAAATGCTTATCAGGGAACGTCGAACCCGCTTAAAGGAATAGCCATTTTGCCGCAAAAGATATTCTAATAAGTGGGATATTCCATTATCCTTAACAACGGTTTGGTATAATGAAAATATATTATATTAAGCGGAATATTCTTTTAATCGGTATTCTAATAAGCGGGCTCGACTATAAACTAGTAGCATCTTTTAAACAGTGCAGATAACTGCTGACATTTTTTATATGAAGATTTTTTTTCCCGTAAGAAAATTCTTATATAATTGAGGGGAAAAAAAATAGATAACACACCAAAAACATTTTACCAGAGTGGAGGGATTGGAGTCGAGGGTACTAAAATTCTTCATTCAGTCATTGGTTGGTCACTTTTCAATGACCCCGCATCATGGTAAAAACATTTGCGGGTCATTTTCACCATATGATTACATTTCAAAATTTTTAAGTAATTTTTTTAACTTACTATTTTCTTTTAGAAACACTAACAGATGTTTAGTCACATATTGTTGGTGTGTAAAAAAGTAACTGGTTGTACACTTTGATGAATAATTAAATATTCAAATGCTGTTGTAAAACTGTAAGTTGCAAGGAAAATTGTCGTCCATTACCATACAAAACCAATATGAAATCTCACTTTTAAACTATATCATAGAGTCTAGAACCAACTTCACTTGAAATTATTTGCGCCCTGAAGCTTAAAACGATGTTTGTGATGATTGAAATATTGATCAAAAACTCTACGATAACGAATTTGACATTTGGTAACGGATTTGACCAGTAACGGACTTGACATTTCAACCAAAATGTCAAATTATGGCTAGGTTGTCGACTTTAAAAATTGAACTACAATATGCATTTTCTTAGAGTTGTATAAGGAACAATATTTAGGGGTAAAAGTTTAGAAAAAGTAAAAATTAACACTAAAATCTTTGGTAACGGACTTGACAAAGAATAAAAATACGCACCTGGAAAAAAATTTGTGCGAAACGCCACAGCAATACTTCTCGACTTAGGGAAACAAAATGGTACAAAATAGTTACGTCCCTAATTTGTTAAGTTAACTGAATACGTGTTACCATCTTTTGACTTCAATAAATACCTTTTTTAGCTAAAATAATCTTAGGGTAACGGACTTGACAAGAACTTCCGGACAAAATATATTCATACATTTCTTATTGAAATAAAATTACTATTGTCAATATTTATCATGAATACCATATACTAATAGTCAATATATGAAAATAATATGTCGCATTTACTTTTTTTGACCATTAAGTATAGGAAAAAAATAGTTGAACTTGCGAAAATTGGAAATGGACAAGCTTTTTTGCCTTGATTCTCATTTTTAAAGACTTATATAAAAATAAATAAATAAATTTCAATAATTTGTTGAGTGATAGAATTTTTTTGGGGGTATTTCTTGCAGAAAATAATTATTCGCATTGAATTTAAAATATAAGTTACGCTTCAAAATCGTCTTTTTAACCTCCGGACAGCAAATGTAAGCAAATTTTGAAAATGACCCTTGCGCTTTGCATTCATTTCATTTTGATTCAGTTATATTTGTTTCGGACTTGTATCAATGTTAAGTCTATACGAGATATGGTATTTCGATTTTAATTAATAACCTTTTGTTAATTTTACCTTGAAACCAAAAATTGAGAATATATTCAGAATTTCTACTATTTTTGGTGCGAAAGAAATGATTTTTCGTGTTGTCGTTAATGTTAAAACTTTTTGAATTGTTTAAAAAATAGCCTTTAAATAGCTAAATCAAGAAAATACTTTCATTACATAGTTTTCATCTAGAGCTTCTCCTAACAAAGCTTCTTTGAAGAAAATTTGCCTTGAAATTCGAGATCTATATTGGTGTTAAGTTTCCCTGTAAGCACTAAAAGTTTGGTTTTTCGAACAGCTCACAATTGAATAAAAAATTGTTCAAATCAAAAAGTCAAATGTGGAAATGAGCTACATTCTCCAAGGTCTTAAACAAGTTTTTTCGATTCAGACAGATTTCCTTTTCCAATTATTGACTCATAATACGCAGAGTTTTCCGTAAAACCTTATCAAACCTTCAGGAAAGCTAACAAGAGAAATATCATACTAAAATTTCCAACAAAAATATTGAAAATTCATTGGCGTATGAACATTTAAAGCAATTATTTTTTCAATCATATCAGAGCTTCCTAAAGTTTGGTCCGCGGACCACTTCATGTCTGCGAGCTAATGGCAGGGGGTCCTCAGTGCTATCTTGCTAAAACGTAAAAAATACTGAAGGACAAGTAAATATTTTTACTCAAAATGAAAGCACATTCATAGATAATAAAATAGTTCTTAATTAAGTACACGCAGGGCAAACCACCTCCCCCCCCCCCCATCGATCTCTGGATTTTAATACACATTTGACACCCAATCGAGTTTCGAAAAGATATTTACTTTCATAGCTCAAAACAATAACGTTAAATAAGGAAAACTTGACAAAAACTCTAAAAATATACAGAATAAATAAATATGAGGAAAGAAAAAAAAACATATTAGGAAGAAAAAGGTTTTGATGTATCAAATTAAGTTTTTTCTTGAGTGCAGGGAAGAGGGGTAGCAAAGTTAGTAAGTTTCAGGAAGGGGTCAGTGTAGGTCTGGACTTTGGGAACCTTTGATATAGATCCTTCAACTCAAACAAAAAAAAAAAAATCCATTTGAATATCTTTAAAATTTAGAAAGATAACTAGCAGCGATCTTATGAGCCACTTTTTTCAATTTTGCTCAGCTAGGCGACGAATCTCAACTGGTCGTTTGCAAATAACCTGTTTTTATCACCAGTTCACTGGCGCAGCCAGGATTTCCTCTTGGGGGGGGGGGGTCATAGCAATAATTACGTGTATACATATCGACACCTTTTTCAGTTCATTTTCAAGACATCAAGTAAGGCTCGACAGATGAATCGGCGCCGATGGTTAAAAATTTATACACCGGAATTGATAACCGATGCTAACTTCGAGAAAACATCGACCCATCGGCCTCGGAAAACATTTGATGCCGATACATCGCTGTTTTAGGTTTTAGAATTACCAAATTTCGGACCGTTACCAAAGGTTTACAACACACACACATAGACAGTTATCTAACGAACGCTTCGATGAGAATTTTAAAAATTGTATGTTCTTTCATTGAAATAACAACGGTATATATTAGTGTGTTAGTTGAGCAATAAAGTGCAATTAACAAGGTTGAGAGTGAAGGGATCAAAGTCGCGGGGCAAAATTTTCGATAATTTTTCTTCCGGGGAATAAATTGAAAATCTCGATACTTTCTCGAACTTAGCTTGAATCGCTCTGTTCTTGGTTAAAATCCTTAAAAAACGTCATTTTTTCAAATCTTTAAAACCCTTAAAAGGCGTAGTTTGTCTTTTAAATGTGTGATTGTAAACCGTCTTTTGTTACATTAAGGAAAGAGATATAGTTTGGGATCTCTTCTACGGCAATTTTTCGAAATTGAAATTTAAAACAAGTAATTTCAGAAAATCAACTCTTTCCTTTCCTCTTTTTCTGAGGGAGTAAGAGACTCTCCTATTGAAAATTATAAAAAAAAAAAAAAAAAAAAATTGAAGTCCTAAAAAGAAATTTTAGGAATCCTTCACTCAGGGGCGCACCCAGGATTTAACTTAAGGGGGGGCTAATTTCTGACATCAAGCACCCCTACCCCTTTCATATCCAGAGGTCATTGGATTAAAATTTTAAAATCGCGAAAATACTAAACTTTAATAGATTGCCCCTCCCCCCTTCTTTCTTTTTACTTATTTTTTCCGAAATAATAGTGTAAAGCTTTGCTTTTTTGATTGGAAGCTCTCTTGCTTCTGTTAAATTTTATGTGAATTTTTTACTTATTTATCAAATTGTGTTTATGTAAGGAAATAAATGGTAAATACTATGAGGATCTTCTAATCTTACTGAAGATGGGGTGATTAATGCACTCACGAGAATAGCGTTATGATACGATCATTATGAACAAAGACATAAAGTAGAATATTCAAACATACTGATAGGGCGTTCATGGGTTCTCCTCGGAAAAATTTCTGAAAAGTGATCTCAAAAACACAACATTTAGACATACTTTTTGAGTCGTGTTAGGGACGATTTGAGACTTTGCCGGCCTCATCTAAGTATTTTTTCCAAAATCTTGAATTCTAAGAAAAAACGTTATTATTGCCACGCACAGTCTTGGCAATTGTATTGGGGGTGAGGTTTAGGAAATGTTTCACTATATTAAAGCTTCGAACAGCTCAGTTGAGAGACATTCGGACTACTCTTAGGAAAAAGCACGAGTCAGTGGGCACCATTGTTAAATTTTCGAAAATTGATGTCCAAAAAACCCCATAGTAGGCCCATCTTGAAAATGTTAGGAGAAATGTTCTTGGCGGTTTTGAGAACCTCTTTGACTAACGGTTTTTTCCAGAACAGGTGGATTTATTCAGTATTTTTTACTGAATTCAGTATTGTTTTGCAAATAGCAAAATACTGAGTGCAGACACAAAGAAAGGGCATCGCATAAGTTAAATTTAACATCTACCGATTAATTTCATGGCATCCAATTTGAATAGGTGTTAGCTATAATAAGAGCCAAAGCCCATGTTTACAACTGTGCCAGGTGTAGTATAATGTATCCAACCAATTCTGGTATTTTGCCCACACAGCGGTGTATATTTCAGTATTTTTCATTGTGATTGAGTCACATGTCTGTGTTTGGATGTGGAGAATTCCAAAAACGAAATTATAACTATCTCAGATAAATCTTAGGAAGAATAGGGTCGACCGCTCTCACACCCGAAATTTT
>JAXGGA010015937.1:0-27858 GCA_038373865.1 Uloborus plumipes
TATCTTTCACTGTTAAACAATATTCAAATCTTTCAGTCAGTGTGTTTTCCATTCGCTCAGTTACATCTGAAGAAACATACATATATGTTGTTTAACAGTGAAAGGTAAAAAGGTTATCACAGATATGTTTCCTTAAATAACAATCAAATCAGGTGATTTGTTACTTCCACAATCTTGAGCTCTGATGATCATTAGACTTCAATACTATTCAATACAAATGTGTCGTCATTCCCAAAAAATGACTTTGTTGCCTGTATGTATGATGAGAAGTGGTGGATGGGAAAAGTTGAAGACAAAAGTGAAGCTAACACTGATATTTTGGTGCATTTCTTTCATCCTTCTGAACCAAAAACAGCCTTTCAACTGTCAAAAAATGATATTGTGTGGGTACCCGCAAAGAAAATAGTACGTAGAGTTACTTCATTGAAACTCACAACGTTTTCTGGAAGAACATCATGTTTGTTCAACTCTTTAACCAAAAATACAGCTGGCCAGTAGTTAAGAGTTGAACACAAAAGTATATTTTAAAAACATTAATGTGTGTAATAGTTTATACTATTGTAGTGCATAAAACATATGGGTAAGTTCAAGAACGGTAGTTCATTTTACGGTAGTACTAGTACTACTGTCGATTATTTATTAAAAAAAGATGTCATTAAAAATGCATTGTTAAGTTATATATTTCAGCATTATTTAACTTTGTCAGTTAAGATAATTTTAAGCCTTAGTTGCTAATTTAGCATTGCACGAGTGTATAAAAAAGGTAGCTTTTTGTTGAAATTCGCAGCTCTATAACTCAAAACGCAATTGAGTCTCAGTCATAATTTTTTTGTGAGATATTTTTATTAGTATTGAGAACATTTTATATAATTTTCAATTTTTTTTATTCAGTCCCTTTTCAGATATTGACCTACGAAAATTGGCATTTTCGCGTTTTCCGCCAGTTTTGAAGACTCGTAGAAAAAAAAGGAGTTCATTCCAAAGACTAAAACTTATGCTGCTGGTAGTATTATGAGTACTCAAACACAGAAATAAAATAATATTGCCGAGTCTCTTTCCCTTCATAAAAATTTATGGCCTTAAAACTTACCGATTTCTACGTTTTTTCCAAGTTTTTCGAGAAATATTTAACCAACTTTCTTACATGATAGGGAAATTTAAAGAAGATGTATTTAAAGGTAATTTTATGCTAAACACATTGGTTTTTAAATTATTTTGATATCTTTAAAAACGATTTGGCAATAAAATTTTTCGCAAACCCTGTTTTTCTATAATATTTGCCAAATCGCCGTTTTGAAATGGCTGCCAAATAAAAAATATAGCATGTAATTTTTTTTCAATTGCAGATTTGTTCATGTTTACCCATAGGTATTCCATGATAAAAGAATCAAGAAAATTAAAAATGTTGAGCAACACATTTTATTCATATTGGGTGATTTGAAAGGGATTGACCCAAAGGTGGGAAAATTTTAGAGCGGTGATATTAATATTTATTACCTCTCTTTGTTCAAATAGCATTAAATGAACGGTCAGTACACCTAAAATAGAATACAGCACACTTACTACTTCAAAAAATACATTTGTTGCGTACTTTTCAAATTTAATTGGTAGAAAAGTTTAAATTGAAATTCCTTTATATGATTATAATATATGCATGAAATATCTTAATATGTTGAAATACGAGCGTATCTATTACGTTACTACTAAGTTTTTTTATTCTCTAGATTTGATATTTCTTTTAGAAGAAGATCTTGAAACTGAAAAGGTTAAGTTTGTATTTACGTATGTTTTTAGACGGTTAAAGCCATAATAATGGCGTCATGCCCAAATATATTGTGATGTTTTCCTTTCGCGCCATTATAAAGAACTAGATATTTTGAGAGGAATGAAAATTGTTTTCGATAACTGAAACAAACGAAGGGAGTGAGGGCATACTACAAAAGCGTTTTCAGTACAAGTCTCACACCAGGTGAAGTGATGACTTTATTTACATGCTCCAGTTTGTACGATATTTGGCAGTCCGTGGAGAAACTGTACAATTGAGTCTAGATTTATGCGAGGAATGCGTTGTAAAACCCCTTGAGTCAGTCAAAATTTCACGTTGTGGAAAAACGTATTTTCTGTAAACACACCTAATTATTTTAAACATTTGTAAATACCCCTAAACTGTTTTAAACAGTTTCTTAATTTTTTAAACCGTTTCTTACTTAAAGAATTAAAATGTACTTTAATGTAAAAAAAGGAAAAACCTGCATTATTCAAGACTAGCTACTGTTACGAGGCACATAATTAATGATCAATGGGAGGAAGAGACATAAAGTAGAAAAATGCGTGGAGAGTATGCTGTAATAATAAGATGCAGTACTATTAATAGTATTGTGCGTTAGATACAGTAATTATATTTATTTATGACTAGAAAAATAATGATGATGATGATTTATGCTGAGTTATCAGATCATTATCAGTCTTCTTTTCTTTCTCTTTAAATGTCAGAAAAAATATTTTCTTTCTTACATTGTCACAAACTTGAGATCAGTAGCACGATTGAATGCTATTATTATATTCCTTCAACTTTCATATTTATAAGGCCAAAAAAAAATGTTCAGTGAGTATTTTTCCGCGCTAATAAAGCGATTTCTAGATTAGTACGGTATGGGAATCCGGTGACAGTAAAGCAAAAGGAATAATAGCCCATTCAAAAAATCAATATTTACTGTGCAGCATCGAAGCAGATATTTAAGCTCGCTGTTCATTTCCGAAGTTGTTCGCGTTGTTTCCCAAGGATCGATGTCGATGTTTCGGAACCATCGATATGGATGATTTACGGTCAATGTTTTCCCAATATTCGATGTTTTGAGTTCGATGATTTTTTCGATGCCGATAGTTTATAATTAGCAAAAATTATTCATTGAAATATGCAATACTGATATATGCTCCAAACTTTATATCGTAAATAAATAGTTGCAGTGTTTATCTCTTTGGATTAAAGTTTTTTTTGTGATTTCTATCCATGCTTTTAAACTTGTTAAATTACTAGATTTTTTTTTTTGTATATGTGTGTTGTTTTACATTTTTTCAGTTTAGTAAGAAAATTTCATAAAAATGTGCGGAAAAATGTTTCATCGTCTGAACAAAGTTACCCACTGGAATAAGTTTTCTATAATTTACTATTAATGTCCGCTTACGAACATTTTTCAATCGTCGTTGTTTTGCGATTGATGTTTTTTTTTTTTTTTTTTGATGTCGATGTTTTTATACTTCAAAAAAATAAAGTTTCATATAAATACGCTGTAAAAGAACGACATTGTTAATCAGTAATTGCAATATGTGTCCCACAAAAAAGTTTTCCATAATTACAATCGATGTCTTAAGGTCGATGTATATTGGGGCGAAAAAGGAAAGTCGCGAAAAATCCAAATGAGTGATGTAAAGAGGGGCTACGATGTATTGAAATTTGTACGAAATGTATTGAGAAAAGAAATCGATGCTTTAATTTCTACCATCGATGTTTTTTCAATGATGTCGCACCCCTATTTCGCCTACGTCGGAAAGCAATGTAGGGCCCCTCCACTCATGAGAAACACGAGCTTTCATAAACATTGAAAGAAATTCTATCCATACTTTTGAAACTATACAACAGATACTTCTGTCAGCGCTGTCATTCTCGCAACTGGTAGCTTTATTTCCAATTGCGTTCAGTGTTCTTCTTGCTGAGAGTTCTTCATAGGTTTCGATTGATTGTTTATTTTTTGCGAGGATGGAAGAGACATTCTTCCCAGAAAATGATGGGGTGCGAAAGACTTAGACCCTGTTATTCCCTTCTGAAGTTTTCGTATTGCGGGCTAGGAATCCGTGTAAGCTATTTAGGTCGCTAATCGTCAAGAACTCGCGCAAAGCCATTTTGCATGATTCGAACTCCCAACATTCGGATTATCACTTTATCACATCGCCCGCTGCACATGGGATAGGGACGAGCTTGAATGACTGATGAAAAACCATACGTTAAATTTAGGAAGTGCACAACAGATACTAATATCAGCTGTGTCATTCCCGCAACTGCACCCTACTTTCGGAATCAAAGGTACGGGTTTTCCCCAGTCATTCAATCTCGTCCCTCCCTTGAAGGACTGGAGAAAAACCATACATTCAATTACAAAAGTACACAACAGAAACTAGTATCAGCTGTGTCATTCTCGCAACTGGTGGCTTAATTTCTAGTTACTCTCAGCATTCTTCTTTCGTACGTTTTTCAAAGATTTCGATTGATTACTTTTTTTTCACTGATGGAAAGGAAAATTATGGGGTACAGAGGTTCCATTATGCAGTCATAACATGTGTTCATTTATGACCTGTTGGGAATGGTAGTATGGAGTCAAATTAATGGTTCGGGTGTTCAAGGAGGAATTAACCCCCTGTTTCATGAGAATTTACACTTGTCTCACAACGTGGTGCTAGTATTCATTTGCTTCTTAAATTTCAAAATATGATTTCTTCAACTGACAGATATAGATCGATAGATTGCCGCGCAAATCACAGAAGTCGTATCTGCACTTTTTGAAAAAAATGAGGTTTTGTCACTGGGTGATTCTTTGCATCTTAATTTACCAAAAGATAATTTCTTTCGTTGATATACGAGAGGGAAATATAAAAATTTCAACCATAAAAATTAAACCTGCCATAAAAAGTTCAACCTAAAAAAGTGGTATCTGTTCATTTGTGTCGTTTGCTAAGGATGTTTCGAACTAAGTGACAAACACTAAGCATTAAAAATGGTATCTGCGTAGTTAAATTTTTTTCCCTTAGTATAATGTAGATACGACTATTATACCTTAGTAATACAGCATTTAGTCACGCAGCAGCTCATTTTACCAGAGTTCTAAAATTAAATTTCCCTTTTTATCGAGTAGCTGATGTAGGCCGATAATAAAATAAACACGATCCTAAACTAATATTTATTCAAAAATTAATCCCTTTCTATTTGGATATTTATTTAAAACACAGAAGTCTGGAAATGAAGCGTTCGTCAAAGGTCATATCTGATTCTTCTGCGCGAAGATTTGATTTCATTCTTTTAATGTTTGTTTTTAATTAAATATATAAATCGTCTGCTGTCAAACTTATCTTTACGCTCGGTTAATAGAACCAAGGCTTCACTAGATAGCGTTTTATACAGGCTGTATCATTACTCAAAACATCAATGGTAAAGATTTGTCCGCTAGAGAGCGCTGAACAAGGACCACCCAAATGTTTGTTTACATTTATTAGCATATTGCTTCTGCTGTAAAAAGTGATGTTTATCCTATCTTTAAGGGTTAAAAAATATTGACATAGTTAACTGAAGTAGAGTACAGAGTGAATTGATGCCGAAGGCCTTATTAGTACTGCTTTTTAGGGGAAATAAATTCCCTTTTCAGGTAAAGATGGACACAACTCATGATTCAGTCAAACGACATTCATTCATCTGTTTACTTTCTTCGAATTAGCAACATACAGCAATGGCATTCAATTTTGACATCTCTGCATTATTAAAATATACGCTTAAATTCGCAGCCGATAAATAAAAATGTAGCAATGAAATAATATTGTTCTATTTACTATTTTGTTTCATTATTGTTGCTCACACGATCTTAATTGCTACGCAAAAGCTCAGATGTTCATTTTGATAGCGTTGACAAATTAGAACGATAAATGGCGAATCTTTTCGTCGAGACATTTCATTTTGATGCCCCAAAATGAAATTTACTGTTATGAAGCGATGGCGTTCAGCGGAAAGACGATTAACAACAAAACATATTATTTTTTTAGTAACAACGAAATGAGCATACCTAATCGCTTGGTACTAAAGAGCAATACAAGTACGAAAAAAATAAACAAAACTACAATATTGCGACGACCAACTGTATCATAGCGAACTGAATTTTAAGAAGTTCTATGGCAACCCGTTGGTAGTATTGGCTCGCTTAGCGAACAGATTTGCCATTTATCGCTCTGCGGTGCCAGTGTCGTTTCATAGTTAATTAATAATTAGAATCAATTAAAATGAAAAATAATTCGCTAACTAATTAAAATAAGCCGTTAAAATGCAGAATAAACCAACAACTAAAACAAGTTATTAAATAACGTTAAACTATACTAAAATAGAATTAAGTGCCAAATGTAAAATGGTCACCAAAAAATTAACTTTCAATTTTGTCTTTTATTATCTGATCTGTAGAAATGTTAGTTACCATAAAATTTGATAGATGTCGCTGGACAAGGACCACCGTTTTTATCCCAAGGATTTTGATCAAATGAAGCAGCCTGTATAAAACGCTTTCTAGTAAAGAGTTCATATAGCTGTAGAAACCCAAGCATTTTTATCTAACGTGATTTATTACATAAAAACTTAACTTTTTATTGATCAGTATCTGTAAATATAATTCTCAAAATATTTGCAAAATATAATTTTACAAAAGTTTTGCGACAATTAGTTTTAGGTAGAAATTTCGTTTATTTTTTATATTCTTATACTTTTATTAAACATCGTCTGCCGAGAAACGTATCTTACACATTCAATTGATAAATCTGGAAACAAAAATATGATTTTTGCTTTTTACAGTTCGAATTCCATGAGCTTAAGACGATGGTATTTTCCAGAAGAGAAATTTTGTTAGATTTTTGAAAAAAAAAAAAATAATAAGCAGCTTCAGCACTGAAGAAGGTTCCAGTACTATTCATAGTGATGTAAATTCACCTTCTAGCATTAACGTAGACCTTAATTATGACAATGGAAAATCGACAGAAAATATGTTCGATCCCATCGAAGATTTTAATAGTTTTGTTTGCCAGAATGAACTTGACAATGTTTACGAGGGAAATAACGACTGTTCCTGGTCACCTAGTAACTCTAATCCAGATCGCTTACGTGGGCCAGCAAATTGCAGTAGTGAGTGAATATTTACATCTGTAAAATCCACAAAAAAGTTAACTTACGAATCTTCTTCCATATTAATCACAAACCCTGGAAATGACATTGAAAGTAATGTAAACAAAAATCAATTAACTGAATCTCCACCTAGCCAGTGTAAAGATCCTCCAATTGAACTTGTCAGCAGTGTACCTATATGTGATGAATCATCGAAAAATCCTGACTATGTTGAACTACGGGAAGAACTTCAGTGTTCAAGCCTAATGACAAAATCGATGTAATATTCGATAGATATGATGACCTTTCAATAATATTTTTAGAGTCTAATTTACGTAGTAAAAGCCAAATCATTAAGAACTGCATAATTTCAAGTCCTTCAACAAAAGCAACTGATGATTGCAAAGCTTCCTTTTCAAGCACTCAAGATGAGTGAACAGCTTGTTTAGTTTATGCGCACAAATCTTTAAAACATTTTCAAGTAAAAGAAGACTATGAAATGTACATTTGTGGAGTATTCGATGACCCCTACAAACAGTTTCAAGCTACAAGGGACTTTATTTTATGGAGTACTTGAATTAAAATCAAACCATTTAGAAGTGGATTTGAAAAAGGTTGGACATATAGTCCATGAAGTTTGCTCATGTTATTATCCTCTGCGTTGACACTGATGTATTCATTTTGGCAATTTACTTCTGGAAAGAACTAGCAAATATTGGTTGTTTAGGTCTGGATTGAAGGTTTTCAGACAAAGAAGTTTCTTCTAGGGTGCCATTTAGCTGCTGACTCCCTTGGTGAAAGCATGTGCAAAATTTTGCCATCAAATATTTATTTGAAGAAATTCTCATAAACCTACCGTTGCAACCTACTGATTTATGTTTATTTGGACATGAAAAGCTTAATGATAAACTACGAGTACGTCTGCAGCAAATGACTGAGCCCTCTCTGACAGAGTCTTTAGTTCAACCTTGTAAATGTACGTCGATTCGTTGAACGACCGCCTGCAGCTATGAAAAGTCAAGATCATGAGGTATATCATTACGTAAATGTATCAATAATAGTTGCCAAAATAAAAATTAGTAATTGCTTATCTTGATTGCACATATTCTATTTCAATTCGCTGTTTTCTGTTGTATAATTTTAATTACTTAATTGAAAATACATATAGTATTTTTATTATTTAATTACAAACAACACACCATCACTTCCAATATTGGAATTAACTGAAATTATGACAAAAGTCATCAATAAAATGACTTTTTAGTATGCAATCCATCGATTTTCCTTATGACCGTTAGGAGGAGTTTTGAAAAAAATTGGACCAAATATCAGCCCGGCAAGATCCATATTTTTAATCTATGAGCTTTCCCCAAATAAAATCCATCAACAGAATGCGGTCCTCATATTTTGCATACTCAACCCCTTCCAGCGCCTGGTCTAATAGCATTGAATCGTGCTTCTGATCTCAAGTTCGTGACAACGGAAGGAAGAAAAAAGATAGTTTCTGACAATTAAAGAAAAGTAAAGAAGACTGATAATTATCTGATCACTCAGCATAAATCATCATCATCATTTTTCAAGTTATAAATAAATATAATTACTGTATCTAACGCACAATACTATTAATAGTACTGCATCTTATTATTACGGTATACTCTCCACGCATTGTTCTATTTTATGTCTCTTCCTCCCATTGATCATAAATTTCGTGAATCGCAATAATATTTCATCTTGAATGATGCAGTTCCCTCCCCCCTTACATTACAGTAAATTTTAATTCATCACGTAAGAAATAGTTTTATATAATTAAGAAATTGTTTGAAGCAGTTTTAGGGGTATTTATAAATGTTTACACTAATTAGTTACGTTTATAGAAAATACGTTTTACCACAACGCGAAACTTTGACGCAACTCAATTGTAGTTTTGCCACGGACTGCGAACGATCGCCTAAACAAGAACAGATAATTAAAATACTAGCGTCAACTGAAAACGCTTTTGTAGTATTCCCTCAGCCCCTTTGTTTGTTTCAGCTATCTAAAAAATATTCACTGCTCCAAAAGTAGCTAGCTCTTTACAATTGCATGAAAAGGAGACCTCACAAAAATTTTGTTCATTACGCCTCACAACGTAAGGGCTTTAACAATTCAAAAACAACTTTTCAGTCTCAATGTCTTTTTCTACAAGAAATATGAAATCTAATGAAATCACTAATTTGCTTCGTTGTTACTTATACAGCTGTATTCATTTCATTAAAAAATGAAAATCCTTTGTGCAAAAGAGTTAAAAAAATATTACGACATAAAATATACCGACTAATAAAGCTGGATTTCGAGGTTACAAAGAGCCCCTTTTTCGAAGCAAAAAATGCAAACTTGAGGACGAAAAGACATCTGACCAGCATCTTAATATTTTTTTGTATTCATTCGATGCTATAAATTGATGTTTTTAAGGATCTCCTGCACTTTGTGTTTACTCGTAAATTAGTTGCCACATGCCAGCGAGTAGAATTTGAAATTCTGGAACAAGAATGAAGGGGGGGGGGCGTTTCGTATTAATAACTCCGCTAGTTAAAGTAGTTAAAGTAGTTAAAGTATACAATTTTGCAATCCAGCTAAACATCAAGTCTGAAAAATTAGCAGTCTGGTTCGACGGTCAGTTCGCTGTCGTTCGGGAGAGATTATAGTGACATACGTCTATTCATGGCTACCTGCGATCTTAAAGCGGCTAACCAGACGGGCGAAAAAGAGCGTACAAGCAGAACTTACATTTTCTGCCACATCAGTCATTTGGCGCTGATCTCCTAGGGTTCGGTGAGACTTTTTAAAGGGAAAGGTATAGTAATAACATGCGTGTAAAGACTTGATTTCTAGGAGTAAAACTGTTTCAGTCTTAATGAAAAAAAAAAAAAACATCAAAATACATAGTGTTGTTATGTGTTCACAGTTTAAAACATTTATAAAGCACATGAAACAATTTAAAGATTGTTTAAAAGTCATAACACATGCAGTCTTCGAAACTACATTTACGTGAAACATTACGTTTACATCTGATTTGGAAGATAGCTTTATATATTCGAGAGACAATCATTTATTTAAAGGATTGCATTTTCCTCACTTCCGGTTTAACCAGAGTTGCAAAAAGGAAAGCTGATTCTTCTAAAATTACATTTATAGAAGCGCCGAAGAAAACGTAAAAGTTCAATTAAAATGCAGTTAGATGCAGGCCCGTCCTTCCGAATTGGGGGAGAGGGGTCAATTAAAATACAGTTTTGTATTTTAATTGACCTCCTCCCCCGGATGGGGGGGAAATTCCGAATTAGGGGAGGGGGGTCAATTAAAATACAGTTTTGTATTTTAATTGACCCCCCTCCCCCGGATGGGAGGGAAATTCGAAATTGGGGGGAGGGGGGGTCAGAGGGGTCAATTAAAATATAGTTTTGTATTTCAAAAACCCCCTACCCAGAATGGGGGGAAATTTCGAATTGGTGGAGGGGGTCAGAGGGGGGGGGTCAATTAAAATACAGTTTTGTATTTCAATTGATCCCCTCCCCCGAATGGGGGGGGGAATTCGGAATTGGGGGAGGGGGTCAGAGGGGAGTCAATTAAAATACAGCTTTGAATTTTAATTGACCCCCCTCCCCCGGATGGGAGGGAAATTCCGAATTGGGGGAGGGGGATCAGAGGGGGGTCAATTAAAATACAGTTTTGTATTTTAATTGAACCCCTCCCCCGAACAGGGGGAATTCGGAATTGGGGGAGGGGGGTCAATTAAAATACAGTTTTGTATTTCAAAAGCCCCCCTCCCCCGAATGGGGGGGAAATTTCGAATTGGGGAGGGGGGTCAGAGGGGGGTCAATTAAAATACAGTTTTGTATTTCAAAACCCCCTCCCCGGAATGGGGGGAAATTCCGAATTAGGGAAGGGGGGTCAGAGGGGGGGTCAATTAAAACACAGTTTTGTATTTTAATTGACCCCCCTCCCCCGGATGGGAGGGAAATTCCGAATTTGGGGAGGGGGATCAGAGGGGGGTCAATTAAAATACAGTTTTGTATTTTAATTGACCCTCTCTCCCGAATGGGGGGAAATTCGGAATTGGGGGAGGGGAGTCAGAGGGGGTCAATTAAAATACAGTTTTGTATTTCAAAAACCCCCCTCCCCCAATTGGAGGGGAAATTTCGAATTGGGGGAGGGGGGTCAGAGGGGTGTCAATTAAAATACAGTTTTGTATTTCAAAACCCCCTCCCCCGAATGGGGGGGGGGGAATTCCGAATTAGGGGAGGGGGGTCAAAGGAGGGTTAATTAAAATACAGTTTTGTATTTTAATTGACCCCCCTCCCCCGGATGGGATGGAAATTCCGAATTTGGGGAGGGGGATCAGAGGGGGGTCAATTAAAAGACAGTTTTGTATTTTAATTGATCCCCTCCCCCGAAGGGGGGGGAATTCGGAATTGTGGGAGGTGGGTCAGAGGGGAGTCAATTAAAATACAGATTTGTATTTTAATTGACCCCCTCTCCCGAATGGGGGAATTCGGAATTGGGGAAGGGGGTCAGAGGGAGGTCAATTAAAATACAGTTTTGTATTTCAAAAACCCCCTCCCCCGAATGGGAGGTCAATTAAAATACAAAACTGTATTTTAATTGACTCCCCTCTGACCCGCTCCCCCAATTCGGGGGGGGGTCAATTTGAACCTCCCTCTGACCCCCCTCCCCCAATTTGGAATACCCCCATTCGGGGGAGGGGTCTCAATTAAAATACAAAACTGTATTTTAATTGACACCCCCTCCCCAATTCGGAATTTCCCCCCATTCGGGGGAGGGAGGTAATTGAAATACAAAACTGTATTTTAATTGACCCCCCTCTGACCCCCCTCCCCCAATTCCGAATTCCCTCCATTCGGGGGAGGGGGTCAATTAAAATACAAAACTGTATTTTAATTGACCCCCTCTGACCCCCCTCCCCCCAATTCCGAATTCCCCCCCATTCTGGGGAGGGGGGTCAATTAAAATACAAAATTATTTTAATCGACCCCCCTCTGACCCGCTCCCCCAATTCGGAATCAACCCCCAATTCGGGGGAGTCAATTAAAATACAAAACTGTATTTTAATTGACCCCCCCCTCTGACCCCCTCCCCCAATTCGGAATCCCACCCCATTCGGAGGAGGGGGTCAATTAAAATACAAAAGTGTATTTTAATTGACACCCCCTCTGACCCCCTCCTTCAATTCGGAATCCCCCCCATTCGGAGGAGGAGGGGGTCAATTACAATACAAAACTGTATTTTAATTGACCCTCCCTCTGACCCCCTTCCCCCAATTCGGAATCCCCCCCCATTCGGGGGAGGGGGCTCAATTAAAATACAAAACTGTATTTTAATTGGCCCCCCCTTCCCAATTCGGAATTTCCCCCCATTCGGGGGAGGGAGGTAATTGAAATACAAAACTGTATTTTAATTGACCCCCCTCCCCCAATTCCAAATTCCATCCATTCGGGGGAGGGGGTCAATTAAAATACAAAACTGTATTTTAATTGACCCCCCTCCCCCCAATTCCGAATTCCCCCCATTCTGGGGAGGGGGGTCAATTAAAATACAAAATTATTTTAATTGACCCCCCTCTGACCCGCTCCCCTTATTCGGAATCAACCCCCAATTCGGGGGGGGGGCAATTAACTAACCCCCTCCCCCAATTCGGAATCACCCCCCCAATTCGGGGGGTCAATTAAAATACAAAACTGTATTTTAAGTGACCCCCCCTCTGACCCCCTCCCCCAATTCGGAATTCCCCCCCAATTCGGGGGAGGGGGTCAATTTAAATACAAAACTGTTTTAATTGACCCCCCTCTGACCCCCTCCCCCAATTCGGAATCCCCCCCATTCGGAGGAGGGGGAGTCAATTAAAATACAAAAGTGTATTTTAATTGACCCCCCTCTGACCCTCTCCTTCAATTCGGAATTAAAATACAAAAAAAAGTGCCTGCGAAAAGAATGAAAATGATTTTCGTCAATACTTTGCAAAAGACACTCTAAAACAACATTCAGAAAAAAAAAAAAAAAGAACACATGGAATTAATGTGTAATCGAGTATCGTGGGATGTGTTTCGATGAATAATGCATGAACAGAAAAATCATTTGAAAGAAATAACGCGGTTTTCACTGAAAAGCAAAGCGAAATCTAGATTGTTAACATAGAAAAACGCTCAAACCAACCCTAGGAGATCAGCGCCACAAGCGGCGACAACGGTAACTTCGCCTTGTACGAAATTTCCTTTGATCTCCGCCGCGTCTGGCTAGCCGTTTTAAGATCGCAGGTAGCCATGGTCTATTGAAGAAAAAGGGGCAGGTCCGAAAAAAGTAAAAGCAATTGTTTAACAGTTTTGACTTTTTTTTTTTTTTTTGTCTAAACGCCTCGTTTATTCAAATAACTTTCATGGAGTATGTTACTACAGATAACGGGACAAGTAATTACGACATGAAATATTTTCCATGTTCAAACTTTAAAACAGCTATTTTTTCCACCTCTGAACTACTGTGCGAAGTGTATTCCCGATTTTTTAGAACGCAGTGAATTTGCGCTATTACGACTTTCACTTACGCCAAATGCTATAAGTAATTCAGCCAGTTCTTTCAGGGTGACGACTTTAAAATTTAACGCTGATTCCTCGCCCGCAACACGAAAAACTTCAGAAATAAATAATGTGTGTGAGTTCTGTTTTAAAATTTACGAGTTGTACCATACCATTGTGCGGCCTCTCGCTAATTTTCAAGTTTCATATTAGCGACCAGTTTTTTTAATCTCTCTTTGTGTGTTTAGGATATTTCTGCCTCAATCTAAGTTTATCTAATTTCAGGCAATAAAGCGCAAATAAGCACGAAACTGCAGTCCTTGGATGAAAAAATCAAATTGGCGGTATATTACGTGTTTCTGTTTTAGCTCTGGCTTAGGAGCGGAGACTTACTGCTAAAGACGTTCAGTTATTGCATACGTGTACTTAATCTACATTTTTCTTCGTCATTCTAAATATAAAACTTGATGGGATATTATAGCATTTAATGGAGCTTTTTATCTCAAGTTTATAAAAAGGAAAAACATAAATTTTCTGGCAATTAAAGAAAATAAAGAAAACTGATACATGATCTGTCTGATTGCAAATTATATATAAATAAATATAGTTTCTTGTTATGGTACAGCATCTCATTATTATTGCAGAGTCCAAGTAGTGTACTGCTCCATTTTATGTCTCTTTCCCCCCTTAAACCATTAATGCCTAGGGTCCCTTTTTAGGGACGGTCCAAAAAATGGTTTGAATTTCCCCCAAAAGAACATTTTAACCAAATAATAGTGTTCATTTAGTACCTTGGTATTGTTTCAATTCGTTATTAACAGATTGCAGTACATAACCATTGTAAAGTGTGTTCTGTAGCAGTTTTAACATGATCTTTATCAAAAATTGCATCGTTCACAATTTCAAGAAAAAAAGTTAAGTTTTCAAAGTTATTCCCAGCTTCCCAGTTTATGTTAATTGCTGATTTTATTTCTTCTTATAAAATGTCTGTTTAAATATTATATCGTAGGCAGAAGAAAAATTTAGTAAAAAAGGTATGTACCCTCTGGGGTCTATCGTAACTTTTAAGGGACGATTTTTCTTTCCTTAATAAAAACATTATTTTTTACATAATATTCTTTTTAATTATTTTTCCTGTCCATTAAACACTGTTTGTAACCAGTATACAAAATATCTTTGGGAAAAAAAATGTCAGGCATTAATGGGTTAAGTACTGATTTTGTGCATTGTCGTAGAATTTTATTCAGAATAATACATTTTTTTTATTTACATTACAGTGAAAATTTAATTCTTTATCTAAGAAACAGAAAAATGAATGAAAGAAACGGTTTAAAACATTTTTAATGGTATTTATAAATGTCTAAAATTATTAGACACGTTTATTAAAAAATACGTTTACCCACAAAGTAAAATTTCGACTGAAGCGATGGGTCTTGGAACGCATCCGCCACGTAAGTCGTGATGATGATTATTATAATGTAATAAGACCTAAATGATAATTATGATAATAATAAACAAGACAGCGAATGTCGAAATTGGAGACGCTAACGAAAACGATTGCTCAGAGTTCAGACATAGATTATTATGTTTTAAGACACTTTTCAAAGCACTTAGGCCATGCTCCACATTGACGTAAAGCAGAAAAATAAAGCAGAAGCGTAAAATGGATTCAATAGTGTTTCTATGGAAAGTACCCGGATTTTCGGTTTCTGCCTTCAGTTTCGGTCGCGTTTTACGCTGATGTGGAGCATGGCCCTTAGACTTGAGCGGCAACATGCTACAGTACGTGAATTGAAGCACTGTTCTCCGAACACTGACGTTAAGAGGTCGATTATTATTTTGTAGTAATGTGAGTGTTTTCAAATACTGGTAGAGGAATTTCAGTGCAGCACGTCACGAAGTAGAACCTTAATGTGCAATAGTGCAGCTTCGATTTGTTGAGAACGCGAAATTTGAACTTACGCGATGGGTCTTGGAATTCATCCGTCGTGTAAGTCATGAATTAATTGCACACTTTCGCCACAGACTGCGAAATATCACCCGAGCAAGAGCAGATAATTAAAATAGTAACGTCATTTTCGGAGGGAAAGTATAGCTATTTGTGAGTTTTTTACTGAAAATGCTTTTGTAGAATGGCCCGAAACTTCTGTTTTTTAGTCTCAAGATCTTCTAGAAGACAAAACAAATTCAGTTTAAGAAAATAATATTTTAATCGTGACTTTTACAAGCAAAAAACCCGAATTCGTTGAAGAAAAAGAATGCATTTGCGCAGAAAAGTTTTTCTTTTTTAAATATAATCTTTGCACAGCAGTCAGCTTGTTTTGGTACAAAAGCAACGGGACACAGCTTAGAACTGAATCTTCAACACTATTCTTTCTAAGATCTTTCTACATTTTTCTAAGAGCAAAATTACTAATTTCATGGCCAACAGTAGACAGCCCTAATTAATACATTAAAATAAATAGAAATGCTATAGCCGGTTTTAAGAAAAAAAAATTAAAGAGCTGCAGCACTTTATGTGCATTTTTCATGCAAGCAAGCTCTCAGCCTGAGGCCTAAAAAAAAAAGCAAGGCAGAAACTACTAGACCTAAGGAATTTCTGGCTCTGTCGAAGTCCAGCTGATGAGACGTAAAATCCCCCCTATGCCACCATTCTTGTATAGTCTGCTGTTAGGTTAGGTGGGCAAAAGAAAAGGATTCAACTGAAAATTGCACCATAGGTGAAAAGTAGCTATTTGATACTTGAACAGTTTATTTCAAAATACAGTCAACAGACAAACTTTCTAACTTTACGAAAATCTAACATTAAGTTATTAAATCGCGACCACAACACTTTTTACTGAAAGAGATGTATCTAAGTGTGTGCGCGTTTCAGTTCCAATTGCTGTAACTTTTATACCAAAAGTTTAAAAGAAGAGCAAAAACGCGTTTCCGAACTATTGCCCGCGAGCATCCAAAAACACACATATGAAAACAAAAACCGTGATAGGTTTTGGAAACAGGAAAAAATATTGGCGACTATTTCTAAGTCAGTAAGAGACTTAGTAAGGTAATACAGAATATTTCTTACAGGTAATGAATGGAGATATTTCATGCGAAATCACTGACGAAATTTTTTATGTAATTGAACTGGTAGCTACTGAAATAAGCCAATATGGAGTCAGTTTTAATCAAAGTGGATGATTTTAGTTTTTCAATTCGGTGAATATGAATTCTAGCTCTGATGCTAAAAGAAAAAATCAACACCCGGCAGAAGAAAAATGAAGATTTTATATACGAAGATATTACTTTGTTTTAAATTTAGGAATGCCACAACGCTTGTTATTGCTAACACAAAAAATACGACTGTGATTCTGAGCTACAATGTGTATGATGATCTATCTCTATGGAGCGGGGGAAGGAGGGGGAGGGGGAGATTCGCTCTCGAGTTTCGACATTTTTCTAAAAACAGCCAGTTGGACAAAAAGATTACAGACCCCTAATCTAGACAAGTGAATAATACGACTCTCGGGGGATTTCACAACAATGCAGCCAGAGTAAGAACTAACGAAAACTAAGATATTGAAACATTAGCATGAAAAATACCTGAAAAAAAAAAAAAAATCCGGCAATTCAAAGACGTAAAGCAAAGAACGGATGGTGCACCAAAAAAGTGGGGAGTCAAGAGAAATATTGGTGTGTGTGTGTGTGTGTGTGTGTGTGTGTTTACGAAACATCACTTCGAAAGTTTTTTTCTTTTTTGATAAATTTTGCTATATTGTGTTGGATTTTAACATTACTGATTAAGTGACACCTCTGAAAAATTCAGAATATGGCCTCAAAAATCAACCAGGCTGGTTGTTTTTCATTCATTTTTATGAAATGATATGTAAAAAGACCGGAAGTTATGGAATTTTCAGCTGTTATCTTGGTGAAATTAATCAATCCACTAAGTAAAAAAATCATTTTTTTTTTTTACTCGATCATCACTTTTTCCATGAAAAGTAAAGGGCAAGGCTCCTTTACTTTCGGAAGTGAAGGGAGCTGTCTCCCCCCTTGCCCCCCTGTACGAACCGCCTCTGACGTAAAGATCAACAGAATTCGAGAGTTTTAGGTTCGGGAATTCCACTTCAGGGCTACGAAATTTAGTGATCGCATTGATTGGTTCTCAAGCATTATCTGCGAGCCTCTAATCCAGCAATTTCTTTCGTCAGAAGAAACTGAAAAGTGTACGGCTTCAAAAACGATTTTTATTTCCTACAGTCAGCTTTACAATCCCCTACGTCAGTTGTGAATAGAAAGACAAGCATAATGCCAGAAGGTGCTGGTAACCGGGAAGAAAGACCCACTTTTAATCTAGGGAGAATTTAGAAAATTTTCAAGGGATTGATCTTTCTTACTTTTAGTTATTCTTAAAGGTTTACGAATATCAATGACAAAGGATTTAAACTTCAATTCCGAAACATTTCCGGGGGAGAGACCCACACTTTCTTCCTCCAACTTCCTTAAAAAATGGCATTTTTAGATATTCAATATCGAAAAATTACAGGGGAAGAGTCAACCAAGGGAGATTGCGGTCGCTCCCATCGCCCCTCCCTTGTGTGTCCTTCTATCCTTGCATGCTTTTTCAATTAATAACGAAGTTGCAATAGAATTTAAAATGCTGAATGCTAAAATTCAACTCGAAAATGAAATTTCTTGCTTTAAAAGGGTAAAAGAGTATAAATAAAACACACTGTTGCGCGAAACTTTCTGTGCAGCATCACTTCTTTCGTGAGTTCCGTTCTATTGTACGTTAGTTTAATGCAAAGTAAACAAAGAGCTGCACTAAAGTTTCCAATAGCCTATTTAAAATTTTAGAATTTGGTTTACAAGAAATAGGTAATTTATTACGCACCAAGCATTTAAAGAAAACAATGAAATGTGACAAACTATATATTTGTCTTAGATAAATATGGCGAAAACAATATTTCAAAGTTTTCACGACATTTATTAAAGAAACAGAAAACTGCCAAAATTTCTTGCAAAGAAAATAATTGTAAAATACACTTCAATATTTTTAACAAATTTAATGATACTAAACACATCTTTTTGCACTTTCCATGATCGAAAAGAGAAAAAATATCTTTTCAGACTAATTTTGCTAAAACATCGAAAACATTTTGATCGAAATTTCACTTCGTCTGCTGCAGATCCGGAAACTGTCCAGAAATTTTTAACTTTTTTGTTTATATCGAGTTTACAAAAACTATTTTCAATTAAATAGGTTTATTCAAACTTGAGATACTTTACACTTCGCTTCTTGTTCACTTTATCGAGAATTGCTACGGTAACTCTCTGGATGAAAGACCAGGGCCGGTGACCTTCATATTTTTAGTCTCATGAAAGAAAAACTATCACAGCGACAATCTCACCTCGCCTTTACAAACGCTTAAATAACGGAGGCTATCAGTTTAAAAATTAGATACTAAATGAAGATTTAAGATACAAATAAAGTTATAGTAGAACTTCTCTCTTGTTTTTTTTTTCCTCGAGCGGTGCGATTAACTTTTCGATTGACCCACATAAATTAGTAAACGTACAAAATAGCAGAATTTCTTTTATTCAATACTGATCCGCTTGTTCAAATACAAAATATTTTTCGCGCATTTACACATGTTATGCATTACTATTTTTTGCCCTTTTAATGAAAGAAAATAAAATGGCCAAAAACACCTCTTTAATTTTTAGCTAGAACTAAGAATTTCAAATATATTCTTCACGGTTACAATAAACTATCTAGACAAGGGAAAAAAAGGATGGAATTTCCTTATGTGCATTTTTATGTCTCTGAGTTTTTTAATGTATCCTGCAAATTGAAGATTTTGTTTTTACTTATTTCATTAATTTGGTTTTGTGCAAAAATTACGAACTGCTTCTGGATGACACATTTTCTAACCAAAACTAAGAAATGAATTTCTTTTGAAATCAGCGTGATATAGCAAAAAAACTCCAAAAAAAAAAAGCATTGCTTATTGCATTGCATTTTTCCCGGTTGCCCTTTTCTGAGTTTACTTCTC
The DNA here is from genome assembly GCA_038373865.1 of Uloborus plumipes. Classification (NCBI taxonomy): domain Eukaryota; kingdom Metazoa; phylum Arthropoda; class Arachnida; order Araneae; family Uloboridae; genus Uloborus; species Uloborus plumipes. Next base: position 19,506 of record JAXGGA010015937.1, read on the forward strand.
CCAAGAACACATACTCTAATTTCGCCAATGCAAATTAACCAAATTCTCTGCATCGCCTCAATGTTTTTTTTTTTTGCTCTGCCTCATCTTCACCAGCCTCATCAGCGTCGCATGTTACACTTTAGGGTTTTTTGAAAACAAGTCGAAGTCGGTTGCTTTTAAATTCTAGAAGTAACAGTCTGTTATTTTTACTCCCAATCTACGGCGTACTAGCAATGTCACATCTATGCTACGAAAAGGGTTCTGTTTGCATAACTATGTTCTACCAGGCATTTAGTTCTAGATATTGTTAAGAAATGGCGTGCATAGAAAGTTGAAACAGCGTCCTTTTTTCTGTTATTTCATTTTCATAAAAGGAATTCTCTTCACAAGTTAAAAATATTGTTTTCGATGAGTTTGCATTTCTATCGATCTACATTTGTCAGTTGAAGAAACATTTTTTTTTAATTAAAAAAAAAACTTTTACTGGAGAAGAAAAGAGAAAAGTGCCATGTTGATAAGTAAAAATTCACATGAAGCACGGGAGTAATTCCTTTCAACACCCGAACCATTCATCTGACACCATACTAGCATTCCCGACAGGTCATATATACCCAAATAGCACACTTCGTTGCTTAAACGGTGCAAAATGGTTATTAACGTTGTAACAACCGATTAAAAACGTTTACAAAACGTTTAAACGTTATTTGTGCTACCTGGGTATATACATGTTATCACTGCACAACAGAGCCTCCGCACCCCCTAATTTTCCGGAAAGTATCATGTCCTTTCCGTCCCGAAAAAAAAAGCAATGTATCGAAACCTTTGAAAAACGCACGCGAGAAAAACGCTGTGCGTAACTAGAAATTAAGCCACCAGTTGCGAGAATGACAGAGCTGATCAAAGTATCTGTGGAGGTCTCAGACGATAAGCCTTGGAGCTCCATAATAAATCCCTTTGTCAATAAGTCCGTCTTCGGAGTCGTGCAAGCTCGTCCCTCCCATGGGTAGAGGGGCGACGTGGTATAATGATATTTCCAATGCAGTGGTGTCTCGCGACAAAGCGGTTCGACTGACGCGAAATGGCTTTAGCGCGAACTCATTAGCGACCTAAGGAGCTTACGCGGATTCCCAGCCCGCAACACGAAGAACTTCGGAAATGAATAGCCGGGTGTAAGTGTCTGCTTCTGTATTATTGGAATTTAAATATTGATTTCGAAAATGTGCTTTCATTACTTCCTTGCTTTACTGAAATCGGATTCCCATACCGTACTAATCTAGAAATCGCTTTTTACACTTTCTCAACATTTTTCTTTTTTTGACATTCTAAACATGAAAGTTGACAGAATATAATAGAATTTTATAGTGTTGTTGATCTCAAGCTTGTTACAATGGAAGAAAAAAAAAAGGACATTTATGACATTTAAAGAATAAAAATATGTTTGAAAAAAAAAAAATTGAACCGACTTCGGAACTTCACTTAGCAAATGCTCTAAAAAGTAAAAAATAATTTTATTCTTTGAACACCATCGATATTACATTTAAACATAAGTTTTGAAGTCGGCGCAAAAAAGCTAAATAGAATCATTCGAAACTATAAAAATAAATTTAAATGAATCCAGGTTCTTCATTCGCATTCGCATTCATTGAAAAATACATATTTTTGTAATGGTACAAATATTCAGCTCTCAATCTTCAATGATTTCTCTGAAAATGTTGGCAAAATATAGTAAACATCATTTTACCTATAGTTTTTGCGCCGACTTCAAAACTTATGTTTAAATGCAGTATTGATGGTGTTCAAAGAATAAAATTATTTTTTACTTTTTAGAGCATTTGCTGAGTGAAGTTCCGAAGTCGGTTCAATTTTTTTTTCAAAAATATTTTTATTTTATTCTTTTTAGTGTAAATATACATATGAAATAAGGTAATGTTTCTATTGCAAAACTTCACCTAATTTTCTTAAGTAAATGCTTCATAAAATAAACTATGTAAGAAAAAAAAAGAATTAAAGCATCAACGCGTCTAAAATTTTAAACGATTGACACTAAAAAATAATCCTTGTTATTCTCTGGTATTTATTTGTGTACTAGTTTAATTAAAGGCTAAATATTAACGGCTTTTCAACTAATTTATATTTCAAAACAACACTAGATTCTCGCAGTTCATAAAATTTCACGACATATTACATACGTGGCTCGCTAATAAGTTTCATGTTTGCTTCAGTTAAGCCTCCATTCAAAATTTTCATGATCATTATAATAACTATTTCATATCGATCACGTTCTGTAACAATGGATTTTATTTTTAATCATTTGGGACAAATCGCTTTAAATTTAAGCAAAAATTTGGAGATTTTCCTCACTTTCTTCAGAATTCCTTTATCAAACCGTATGTAAATTAAGACTAATAAAACCGGAAATATTACGAATCAATCAGTACCTGGTACTAGAGCCGCTATATAAACAGGCCGGCGCATCAAGCTTAAGTTTGACCACTTTGGATCCAATTCATAACTTTTACTTTCAATTTTTCATTGTTGCGGAGTAGGGTTACCAGAACAAAGTTTCGGGCATTGCCAAACTTTGCCAAATTTACCTGTCGCCAATAATTGCTCACATTGAAAAATGACCAAAATGTGATAACTTGCCAGAAAATACAACCACTCATTAACCGACAGAAAAGACAAAACACGAGCTGGATCCAAAGTGGTGAAACTTAATCTTGATGCGTCGGCTCGTCTATATAGGGGCCTTACCTGGTACGACTTTCAGTTCGTTGGAGTTCAGGAGAAAAAAGCAGGACATAGAAAGATACACGGTTTAAAATTTTCAAAAAGACCATAGAAAGGAATTTCATTATGCAATCCAGAGAAGCCTGGCGTTCAAAATGGTCATTATTACGATTACTGTGATCCCAATTTCTTTTTCGAAAGATTTCTGCAGGTTCCCGTTATCGAGCCCGGACCACGAGAGGATGGGACTAATCGGAAAGAAAGACCTTTCTAACAAAAAAAGAATTTTTGAAATCGGTCCAGGCGTCTTCGAGTAATCTTGTAACATACCAAAAAAAAAAAAAAAAATTTCTCCGATGAATTGTATAACCTCCTCCTTTGTAGCAGTCGGTTAAAAATTAAAGAAGACTGAATATGATCTCCTCTCTCAGCATAAATCATCAGCATCATTATTTTTCAAATTATAATATGCGCATAATTTATGTATCTATACTACGCAAAACTATTATAGTACTGTGTCTTATTATTACATCATACTCTCCACGTGTTGTTCTATTGTATATCTCTTTCTCCCGTTGATAATGAATTTCGTAAATCGTAACAATATTTTATCTTGAATAATGCAAAATGTTCCCTTTTTACATCACAATAAATATTATTTCTTTTAGTCAGAAATAGTTTCATAAAGTTAAGAAATTGTTTAAAACAGTTTTAGGGGTTGTTATAAATGCTTGAACTAATAGGGTATAAAGTAATGAGTAACCGCCGCCCAACTGTTTCGCCACGCATCCCTCGCGTAAATCTTTACTCAATCATTTCGCCACGGACTGCGAACTATCGCCCAAACTGCAGCAGATAAATTACATTGTCGCGTTATCTAGTGAGAGAAAAATATAACTGTTTATGTTTATTGTACTAAAAACGCTTTTATTGTATTCCCTCGCTCCCTTCGGTTGTTTCAAATATCCAAAGAATATTCACTCCTCTAAAAATGACTAGCTCGTTATAATGAACAGAAAAAAACCTCGCAATATTTTTTGGCATGATGCCCTTATTATGGCTTTAACTATTCAAAAACATACGGAATTACAAAGTGTAACGTTTTCAGTTTCAAGATCCTTTAAAAGAAAGATCAAATCTAGGGAATAAACTAATTTGTTTCATCGTTACTTATGCAGCGAAAGTATTATATTCTTTTCGTTAAAAAATAAAAATCCTTTGTGCAAAACATTTTTCAAAATTTAGTACGACTTAAAATCTAGACTAATAGAGCTGGGTTTGGAGGTTCCAAAGAACTCCCTTTTCGATGCAAAACAATTTAACGAATGGATAAAGACATCCGACAAAAAGCCTAAGTATTTTAATAATAGATATTATTTTGATATGATGCTAGAAATTGATGTTTTTAAGAGTCTGCTCGCCTTTGCGTTTATTTGTAAACTATTGATCACTTAGCAGCCAGCAGAGTCCGAAATTTTGGAAAAAAAACCAAGGGAGAGAAAAAAGGCACTTGGAATTAATAACTCGCAAATTAAAGTCGTACAATTATGCAATCTAGCGAAACACGAAGTCTGAAAAATTACGAATCTGTCGCTACATGGTTCGACGATCTGGCGTTCGGGAGTGGGTAAACTGACACACGTAGAAACATAAGTAGATACTCTCAAAATTAAATGTATTAAGATATTTCATGCATTTTTTATTGTGTTATAAATCAATTTCAATTTAAAGTTTTCTATCAATTAAATTTGTAAAGTATACAATGAACGTACTTTTTAAAGTAGTAAGTATGCTGACTTTTATTTTAGGTCTACTGATCAGTTATTTAAGGCAATTTGAACAAAGACAGTTTGATTGAGATATTTGCAAAAAAAAAAAAAAAGTGTTAACAAGAAATAAGTAATTTTTTTTAAATTTAAATATGAATTTGGCAACAGACAAATACCTTTGTGTGATAAAAAAAACATATGAAAAACATATAAAAATGCAAATGAGCAGGAATACGGCATACACGTGTTTCGGCGTTGCAAGGAACACCTTTTTCAATGCTAAAAATGTGAGTTTATGGAATAAATTCTTCATCAAATTCATAAAATACTAATTCTAAGTGAATTATTATGATTAGAAAAATCATTTATGCACATCTGCTGACACAAGAGCAAAACTTCCTACATGGAAATTTTTGCACCTTCATGTGCATCTTTTTGAAGAAAGAGTTTTCTAGCATGCATTGAAGATGTGTTTTTGCACATTATCTAGTGCAGTGGAAATAATGTTTCACTATTTCAATGTGATGCCAGTATTTATAATGTATACTCAATGAATTATTTACAATTGCTTCTTCTTTTTTTTTTTTTGGATTTCTGTAGGTTAAAAAACTTTTTTCCTGAACTCTTTTTTTTCCAGCAAATTACACACAAGATAGAAAGCGATGCCCCTAGAACAGAGTTTAACTTTCTGCAGAGTTCACTGAAGCTGCGTTCCTGCACTTCGTTTCAATTGTAGCTGAATTTTCGTATTTTAAATGAAATTCAGGCTTTTTAGGTTCAAAAATAGGTTCTGTGGACTATAGGGCTCCTGCCTTTATTTCGTTAGCCCCACCCTCGAATCTTGTCAATCCTTTCTTTATTTTTTAATTTTACCTGCTTGCTCTATAACCTGGTCTATCGTTATGCTACAAAATCCATTCGTAATTTACATATCAGCCACACATTTACAAACACTTATTAATTGTGAGCATACGCATGTATCGCACGCAAATTTAAAATTTCATGTAAATAAACGGGTAAATACCGAGCGTAGTTGATATGACAAGTAAAAAACCAATGCATTATTTTTCCAACCAGCAGCAAGGTGATTTATAGTATTAATAAAATATAAAACTGCATGCCATTTAAAAAACAGTCATACAAAATTAACTTTTAAAATATCGTCTGTTAAAAAAATGTAGCAATGTTAAGAAACAAAGAGATTTAACATGAAAATAAGAAAATTAAACTTACATTTTAATTTATAGTGTATTGTCTGACAATGTTTAAATTTATAATATTTGCTTCACATGTCTTAGCATCTGTTAGAGTTGTTTGTGTTCTAAAGATTTTGTACGTCGGTTAGAACTGCGATCCAGTGGTCAATAAATATGTTTTTTGTGCAGTAAAGTCAGGGGTGTCCCATTCCCCCAAGCTCAATAACAAAAATCCCCCCCCCCCTCCAAAACTTTTCACAACCCTCCTATGCTTTTATATTTTTATTTTTACGCCTCTTTTTTATTTTATTATTTTTTTAAATATTTTTTTTAATATTATTTTTTAAAGTATAACTATTATTTTTTACATATTATTAGTTTTTTGAAAACACCTACTAATTATGCGTAGAATAGAATAACTTTTTTTTTTCAATTCAAGACATTCCAAGCGCGCAAACACACACAAAAAATAAATAAATAAATAAAAAGTAATAATAAAGAAATAAAAGAAATAATTTAAATAAAAAAAATGAATAATTTGTATTAAAAAAATAATTAATAAATAATTCAAAGAAATGAATAAATTCGTTTAAAAAATCCCCCTAAAATATTTTGATGGCGCAACTTGGGCCATAACCCCCCCCCCCCCCCCGTGGGCACCCCTGAGTAAAGTGACTTCCAAATCTTGTTCTTGACAATATATCTAACGCTGGCTAATAAACGAAACAACGAGATTAAGAACAAGCGGAAATGCGGATTGATAGATTTTTCGATTTTCTTAGTAATTGAATCACAAACGACATGAAGTAAGTATATCATAACTTATTAATATATTTTGCAACATAAAACCGTATGAAAAAGAAAAACCAGGGTAGAAAAACTATTTATTGAAATTTTAAATTGCAAAATTTTGTGCAACAGCGCCATCTAGAGACAATTTTTGTAGTGAATGAGCCAACAGGCTAAGGAATATAGTCCCTATTTCAGTTACTAATTAAAACTTAGTGAGACAAGGTCTGCTGGGGAACATTGGATTTTTCGATTGAGTACATCACTATTAATTGATTTCAAGCAAGTTCCCGTAGTCCCTAAGATTGGTAAACGAACTTGAACGATATCGGTGCTTGGCCCACAGACTACTCATAATCTTTGCTAAAAAACACGACCCTCCCTTCTCTGAAAAAAGTGACCAATCATTCTTGAAATTTTTGAAAAAAGCACGCGAGACAAAAGCTGTACGTAGTGACAAGTTAAACCACCAGTAGCGAAAATGACAGAGCTTGTATAAATAATGTTACGGCTGTTTCTCTATTACACACGAGAACTCTTTTTTTTTTTTTTTTAATCACGAAATTCGACCCTCTCATACAGAGAGGAGCGACGAAAATCTTTCTTTGAAGTGGGTATATTGGATATCGTCAAATTTGTTGGCCTTAAAGTTTTATTGTTGAAATGATTTATTTATTATTTGGCAACAACGTGTTAAAATTGTCGCGAGACAGTAAATATGATTATGTAATTTCAAAAAAGAGTCAGTTTTTTTAGGTAATATTATTGTTGAATAAAGACGACGAATTTATAATACGATGTTTTATTTCATTAAACGGTCTTGAACGAATACGAAAATATTAAATTACCGTAAATCAGGGTTACTTGGACCCTAGGGGGTTACTTGAGCCCATTTCAAAAAAATGATTAAATATGGGTTTGGTACTTATTAGTTGAAAATTTGCACGTAGTTCCTCATTTCTCCGCTAGGTAGAAGCACTACGCAGTCTCTAACGCTACCTACACGGCTCTCTAAGCAACTTCCTGAGATTAGTTGAGGTTATGTTATTGCCTTGCTACGTGTGCAGAATTTTCCAGCCTACAACTTTTATGCTCTTAGAGCATACAATCAGGGTCGGACTGGGAATGAAATTCGGCGCGGGCATCCAAAGAAAACCGGCGCCTCTCCAATTACATTAATTAAAAATTATATTCATTATTAATTAATTATTTAATTTTTTTCAAGAAACATAATTAATTATTTAATTAATTTCAAGAAACAATTAATTATTTAATTAATTTCAAGAAACATAATTAATTATTAAAATACGTCATGATTGAAAAACTAAACTTAATTATTAATGACATGGACTAATCAATTCATTATTAAGAATAAATATGCTAAAAATTTTCGAAAATATTAAGCTAATATATTTTTAAAACAATAAATAGCATTATTTAAAAAAAATATTTCTTATAAATAATTAATTTTTGCTTTGACACTGTGGCATGATGACATGGAATGAAAAAGGAAACTCAAACATTTCATTTCTCTCGATGAAACGTTTTCCAGTTATCTCGTAAAGCCGTGTTTATCTCTGATAGAAATATAGTTGGTTTATTGCTCTATTCACATTGGCACACAAGCAAAAAATATATGCGTATTTCAGTTTTAAGGGGGGGGGGGCACTTACCCCACTAACTCGAACCAACCCTTTATTTTAAAAAGTGTTTCAGATAAAAACATATTATATGAGATAATTACATGCATTATGGGATTGTTTTAATTACTTTAAATTGCTTGATTTATTTGATTTTTGCCACATTATTTTGATGAGCTATGAAATAAATTTATAAATTATGAAAGTGCAAATAATGTTTTATTCGAAATTTTATTCATATTACACT